>JASAMY010001161.1:0-28453 GCA_030248085.1 Paralinhomoeus sp. GSCO2_6 | reverse complement strand
TCTTCGTTCGGTTTGGTGTATTGCTCCTAAAGGAGCGTCACATATTCTCCTTTTTTTGCAGCCACCTGCAAAATTTTCCTTAATTTCTCTTTCTCAAATGTTGTTCTGCTAGTCGAAGTGAACATGAGCGATCATGAGCTCGGTGAAGCTTCTGGTCAACACTCTGGACATGAGTCGGAGGATTCCAACAACAACAATTTGCTGCAGAGAGAGACCGACGAGGCATGCTCAGAGTCGTGAATGTTGGTCGTGAATGTTGAATGGTGATACTGATGTGATGGGTTGGAGCGCATCTGATGCGGTGGAATTTCACTGTAACAAATTTTGGGCCGGGCGGGGCCAGGCCTGAGCCGTTTGATGTTGGGCCAGGCCCGGCTCGGGCCTACAATTTGGGAGGTGCGGGCCGGGCCGGGCCTGAATCTCCAGGCGCCACAGGCGGCATTTTTGCATGTCAACTATGACACCTGCAGGCATTAGCAGCTTTGTTCAATTGCGGGCGAAAATTTTTGTACGTTAACCACCACCATTTGTTAACCACCACCATTTTGTATGTTTGTATGCTGAAAACACAGCGCTGCAGGCAAAATTTAGTGATTTTTTGGCCGAAAACGCGCTCGAAAGGTTCCAAAATGGTCTGTAGGTGCGTAAAACACAGCGCCACAGGCGAACTTTTCATATTTGGACAATAAATACTGCTCGTAGGCCTGGAAAAACACCTTGGGAAGTATGAGAAACACATTCAGCCATGAGGGTAACCTGCAACGAGCATACCTGTAACTGGGGGGGGGGGGTTTGGGGGGTTTCCCTCCCCCCACTTGTCGGTTTTGACCCTACCCACGCCCCCCCCCCCCCAACCCTCCCCCCAGGTTCGTGCAAAACCCCACTCAACCCCCCCCCCCAGACTTTTTGAAAACTTTCTACTACATACTATATTGCTAAATAAAAATGCACTTTGTTCAGTGTTTTTGAGCAAGAATCAAGCCCAAAAAGTGTCTAGTTTTGCGTTATTTACAGTGTATTTCGGCTAAAAAGTACCTATTTTCAGGCTTTTACAGTGTATTTTTGACTAAAAATAGACCAAAAATTGCCCATTTTTTCTGCCCAGACCCCCCCCCCCCCCTCCTCCGGATTTTCACCCCACCCACCACCCCCCCAGAAAGTACCCCGAACCCTCCCCCCCAGGTCCAATTCCGGTTACACCTATGGCAACGAGTGCAGGTTGGACCAAAGCTCAGGGGGGTGGTCCTCTTTTGGTGCAGTATTGCCTGAAGCTGGGACACGCTCGGCCCATACCTGTAACTGGGGGGGTGGTTGGGGGGGCTTTGGGGGCCCCCACTAGTTTTTCAACCACCCCCCAACTCCCCCCCCAGAATTTTCCCAAAGGATTTTCGTCATGTGTAAAACGATGAAGGTGAGTAACTGTTGGTGTTTTTCAGTGCTTTTCAGTGTTATATGACCATAAAACAGCTAAATAACACTGTTTACACCCCTTTTTATACCCAGTTTAGACCAAAAGTACCATTATAACTCAAAACAATGGCCAGCTACCCCCCCCCCCCCCACTTTTTGCTCCCGGAGACCCCCTGCCCCAAAATCGGCCAGCTACCCCCCCCCCGCTCTGCCAGACCCAGTTACAGGTATGGCTGGGCCTGTACCTCCTACACACTACCCAGTTACACCCATGCCCTCCCGCCTTGCCCCATTCTAAAGGGACCTGCTGCTGCTGCTGCCCTGCAATATATCACTTAGGTTGAACTTTTGCACACAGCACAGCGCCGCAGGCAAAAAGTTTCAACTTATGGGTGTGTTGTTAATCTAAGGGAAACAGTTGCACGATTTTACCGATTCGCCTCTCTGCCCTCTTTGCCTGCCTATTTCGAAATCCCCGACTTTGTTCACAGGGGGTACCCTGTTGAAAAATATTTGGGTGTCCCTGCCCCTCTAGGGGGGCGCGCGCCCCCCGCGCCCCTCTCTAGATCCGCCCCTGGCCATTTTTGATGACAAATGTAGTAAGAATGTCCAATTAGTTGCCGCATAGCAAGGTCCGACACTTGCTAAGGAAACTCGTACTAACTGCTAGTTGAACTAATCGCATACTGCGACTTTTGGGATAGAGGAAGATTTTGGTTGAGTTAAACTAAGTCGCTAGTAAGCGTTTAGTAAGACTTTTGGAAACGGCTCGGGTGGAAGCGTAAGTCGCGTCGGCAGTGGACTTTCGTCGCCGGGCGAGATGGAGCTGACCGTGTGGGACGCAATCGTCAATCGCTTTCCTCGACAACCATACCTGTAACTGGGGGTGGGGGGGGGGGGGGGGGGGGGGTTTGGGGGGCCCCGCACTATTTTTCCAACACCCACCCAACTCCCCCCCAACCCCCACCCCCCCCAGATTTTTCCCAAGGGATTTTCACTCAGTCTAAAACGGTAAAAGTGAGTAAATGTTGGTGTATTTAAATGTTGGTGTATTTCAGTGCTTTTCAGTGTTATATGACCATAAAACAGCTAAATATCACTGTTTAGACCCTATTTATACCCATTTTTGACCAAAAAGTACCAGTATAACTCAAAAAATGGCCGGCTACCCCCCACTTTTTGCTCCACACACCCCCCCCCCAGAATTTGGCCATTTACTCCCCCCCCCCCCCCCCGACTCTTTCAGACCCAGTTACAGGTATGTCGACAACATCCACAGCCGATTGGACGACCTCAACGTTCCGCCCCCCCCCCCCCCCTTTCCCCCGAATTGTCTCCGACCCCCTCCCCCACTTCAAAAAACCCGGGTCACATGTATGCCACTGCAGTTTGCATTTTGTAAAAATAAACAATTCGTGTAAACGCTCATTTGGGCTGCGTTTGTTGTTGCGGCTGAGTGTTTGGCG
Source organism: Paralinhomoeus sp. GSCO2_6 (assembly GCA_030248085.1). Classification (NCBI taxonomy): domain Eukaryota; kingdom Metazoa; phylum Nematoda; class Chromadorea; order Monhysterida; family Linhomoeidae; genus Paralinhomoeus; species Paralinhomoeus sp. GSCO2_6. The sequence continues at coordinate 25,577 of JASAMY010001161.1, read as the reverse complement.
CGCGCCAGTGGGTCAGGGGGAGCAGACGGCGGGAAAACAGCGGGGACCGGGGAGCGAAGGGGCGAAATCCGGTGCGACCCACCCAGGGATCTGGCAGGGGGAGGGGGCAGAGGGGGTCTCCTCGTCCTGTCAGCTCAGACGCGGCACTCACGCGTCTGAGTGCTCATTGGTTACGCACGCGCGTACGCAGCATTTATTCGCTGACAAACTGCGATACTCAAGGGTATAGGTGTTGTTACACTCGCGGTCAAAAGCCAGCATGTTAATTAAACCGGTTAAAAAGAAAATGTTACACAGGCACCATCGGCCACCTGAAGAAGTTGCATTGAGAAGCAGTTAGGCGGCCACGGCAGTTCCCCGAACCAGCTGCAACCAACGTCGTTTGAAGAATTACATACCTGCCTGCCTAGTGCCTAGATAGGGTTAGGGTACATTGAAGGTATGTACCTATGGTGCACCGACCTGGTGTGTCGGCGTTAGTGGAGTTATTGAAGCGTGTTTTGACGGTTCCACGGCAGTTCCCCGAACCAGCTGCTACCAACGTCGTTTGCAGAATTAGGGTACCTGCCTGCCTAGCCTAGTGCCCTGATAGGGTTAGGGTACATCGAAGGTATGTACCTATGGTGCACCGACCGGGTGTGTCGGCGTTAGTGGAGTTATTGAAGCGTTCTTCACCAGCGAAAGGTGTGGTGAAGTGTTGCCAACTTTCTGGTATGTGAGTACGTACGTATTTCGTACGCGGGATGGCTACGGCTCAGACGATGCCCTGATAAGTGCTTGACAGTTACACCTGCACATTAGTTGCTTCACAGTCGTCTACTCGCTCTCGCACAGATACAAGGGATGCCCTTTTCTACCTTCTCTCTTGCGGTTGCGGTGCTGCTTATCGGCTTTGCTTCAACATGCAAGCCACCACCGAGCAACGGTTTGGTCTCTGCACACGCTCACGCCTCGCCTCAGCACACGCCTGCACACGCCTTAGCAGCTCTGAACACGATGACAGCAGTGTATACAATGTGTATCACGCGCAATAGGAGAGGGTGGTCCACCTAGTCTGTGTCTAATTCGCTGAGACTGGAGGTTTTTTTGGAAAATATTGAAGGTGCTTGAGAATTGATTAAGAACATACTATAATTGTATACATGTACAGGGTTTTTTTTAATGTCCCAACATTTGTCGCCGAATAACTTGAGCTGTGATAAGTCTTTTGGTCTGAAATTGTGAGAGTACTTAGTCACTGGTGTGCCATTTGTTGCCCTAAGATTTCAGTAAAATTCATTAACGAAAGCGATAGTTATGCCACTTTCAAGAGGAGGACGTTTTCAACGAAATTTCGTGTCGCTGAAACCGCTATTGCGCCTGCTGCGAGCGTTCTATTTGGACCAAACTTTTTGAAAATGCTGCTCACGTCATTGTTTTCGATCTCTGACATTTCATCAACCACACTGTCCAGAAGTGGGTCAGTTATCTGAGCCCCAATGCCAAGACATAGGCCGAGAGAGGTTGATGGACCGCGCACCCCAAACACTACAGCATAGACAGACGGGATGAAAGATGGATGGTGAAGACGTGCGATAAACAAAAGAAGCGCATTCATCGGGGGACCGTACAGCGCGTTTCAGTATTGCTGCGCGTTAAGGGGAAACGCCCAAAAATGTTTCCGAGAAGTGTCTTTTTTCTTCGTGTTCTCCTCCTAGTTTTTGGAGCACCACTCGCGAGTGCCGCGGGCAATTGAAATGAAACTTGGCATGTGCAGGCGACCCATGACGGCAATTTGTTCCTCAAAAGGATTTGTCTCTAGGTCTTATCAATCTCAAGACATGGCCGATTTTATCCGTTTTTTTTGGACATAGTCGTGTTTTATATTGTTTGTACCAAAAGTAAATAACGAAAAAGTGCCCACTGAATCCCCAATTTTTTTTTGATTTTTTTGAGCAGTTCCTCCTTATGGCAAGTTGGCAAGTCTATGTCAAGTCACTGACCCAAAAACTTCATCACTGAGATAATGAGTTATTAGCAATTAAATTTTTTGGCAAAAAAGTTTGTCATTTTTAATTTTGCAACTAAAACAAACGACTCCTAGTGATCAGCGCCGTCGACTTCGTGCCTAACTGGTTCCTTCCATAGGTGTGGGGACAAACTATTGGCTGACATCCATTTTGGTCGTATTGACGCTTACCATGTTCAAGTGAAAATTTCACAACTTCCGGTCCCTCAAATTTTAAATGAAATTGGTGTGGATCGACGCAGAATTGCATGCTCTATCCAGTGGTGGTGGTCTCGAGGTGTGCTCGAATAAGACTGGCGAGTAATGAGCGAAAATGTCCAAAAATGTGCACTTTTAAAAATTTGATTGCAATTTTCTACAATGGGCGATTGCAGTTGTTGAAGGCGACGGGCAGCCTATCAGACGCAGAATTTCACGAGGATTCCGAATATGTGTTTACTTTTGCGATCGGACCATGAAAAGTGAACGTTCTGATCAAAAAACTAAAATTGGTTGGCAATTTTCGATATTTCTTATTTTTAGGCGAAATAAATTTATTTTTGAAAATCAATTTGATATTCGGAATCCCCTCAAAAAGTTGACCTGAGAACCCAAATTTGACGACAATCAAAAAATATTTCGGCAACTTTGCCACTTTTGGACTACAATGGTTGGTTTTAAAGAAAAGCGAGTCTTAATACCGCTCCTTTTCAAACTGGACTTCACCACAAGAGCGTCACATATTCACCTTTTTTTGCAGCCACCTGCAAATTTTTCCTTATTAAAATTCAAGCCGAAAAAAAATTTTGAGCTTGCCCCCCCTCCCCCAGTCAGAAAATCATGGATCCGCCAGTGATGGGCACAGGCCACAACACACACCTGCTGCTTTTTTAAGTTTTTTTTTTTTTGGAACACTGCATGCTGTTCTGCTCCTGTATGTCTGTATGGCGTGCATGCGTTTGTGTTCTCGTCTTTGTCTTTGTGTTACGAAAAAACATTGTATTAAGGAAAACTTTGCAGGTGGCTGCAAAAAAGGCGAATATGTGACGCTCTTGTGTTGAAGAACAGTTTGAAAAGGAGTGGTATTAAGGCATGCCTCACTGATTTCTAGCCACTTTCGCATTGCAACTAATCAACTTCAGTTTGAAGAAACCATGTATAAAATACAAACCAAACGCAGCAACAGGTCACATATTCGGCGTTTTTTGTGTGAGCCATCTCACTCAGTCAGCCAAGCCAAAACTCTCTCTCAGGCGTTGTCGTCATTGTCCATTACCATGGACCTGATACAGCCAAAGTTCTTGCCTAATCAATTGGTGCCCTGCTAAAATTTGTGACATGTGGGTTGTTGACGTACAGTTGGTGATGAGCAGGTGAGGCACACATACTTACTACAAGCCATTTGCTTCTGGCATTCCACCCAATGACGAACTGTTTGTACAATATTTGTGTAAGTGCCTCCAGCCATTTGTGTAGTGCCCTAATGCGTGTGTGAGTGCTGCTGGCATGCGTGCGTTCATGCGTGCCTGCATGCGTATGTGAGTGCGTGCGTGCGTGCGTGACTGCGTGCGTGCGTGTGCAAGGGGTTCCATGGGGCATGTGCTAATTTCTCGCATTCATATGTGAATGTCAGTTAGTTCCAGTTGCCACAATTTTCACTGCACATTTCCATCCATAGCGAGCGAACACAAAAACGCTGAATATGTGACTTGTTGCTGCGTTTGGTTTGTATTTTATACATGGTTTGTTCAAACTGAAGTTGATCAGTAGCAATGCGAAAGTGGCTAGAAATCAGTGAGGCATGCCTTAATACCACTCCTTTTCAAACTGGACTTCAACACAAGAGCGTCACATATTCGCCGTTTTTTGCAGCCACCTGCAAATTTGTCCTTAATCATATACCGGCACCCTTTCCTCTTCTGTCTGTCTACAGAATCTTGTAACGTTTGGGTGCAAAAGCAGCCAACCCTATTCCCACTGCTCGAGACAGTTGCGCATTTCCATTTGACTGCTCCGTCCACTACACGCATTCATTCTGTATGTATCGAATCGTATAATCTGTATCGAAAAGTATACAGTATGGTATTTCGTTCCGGTAGGTTGAAGGCGATGACGTGAACAGCATTTTCAAAAAGTTTGGTCCAAATGGGACGCTCGCACCAGGCGCAATTGCGCTTTCAGCGTTACGAAATTTCGTTGAAAACGTCCTCCTCTTGAAAGTGGCATAACTATGGCTTACGTTACCAGATTTTAGTGAAATCTAAGGACAACAAATGGCACACCAGTGACTACGTCCTCTCAAAATTTCAGCCCAAAAGACCCATCAGAGCTCAAGTTATTCGCCGACAAAGTTGCGACATTGAAAAAACCCTGTAGATGGATAGTCTAACTACCGTAAACCCTATAATTAGCCCCCCGGGAGCTAATTTTTTCGTTCGAGCTCTAGGAAGGTGTATAATTATAGGGGGGGGGGGCTAATTATAGGGGGGGGGGCTTATAAACTGGAAGTGTCGATGAGTGGGAAGATGTGTGGGCGAAGGGGCGCGTGGAGGCGATTTTTAAGGGAAAAAGGCGCTGTGCACACACGTTGGTACACTCTAACACACTCTCACACACTCTCACATACACATACGTGTACATACATACACATACGCGACCATACATACACCCAGACATGGAAACATGTGCCTTTTAGACGATGGTTCATTTAGGGAGGGGGTGTAATTATAGGGGGGGGGGGCTTATTAACTCAAAGTGGTCTTGGGAGGGTGTATTATTATAGGGGGGGGCTAATTATAGGGGGGGGGCTAATTATAGGGTTTACGGTAGATCTCCGATTTCTATGGACCCTTATTTGCAATTTGGAAACCATACATCAACCAATTACTGACACCACAAAAACTCCCCTTTTACTGGAAGGACTTAGCTTTCTGAAAATTGCAGGATCGATAGGTACCGCCGACAGAGCCATCTTTCACTCCAAAGATGGTTCAAATCGAATCGTACGTTCTTGAGATTAAAAATTTGCATATCATCAGAAACGCCTTGGTCTCAACCATACATGTAACTGGGGGGGGGGGTGCCACCCTCCCGCTCGGAATTTTACCCCTCCCCCAGCCCCCCCCCCCCCAACCCCCCCCCGCCCCCCCAAATTTTTCGAAAGTTTTCCAACTTGTCTACAACTGTAAGTAGTGTATTTTTCGTCTTTTTTAGTGTTTTTTGACCATAAAGCAGCTAAATAACGCTATTTATAGCCTATTTTAACCTATTTTTGACCCAAAAGTGACTATTTAGCCACTATTTAGGTACACTTTTATACCCTCTGGCACCCCCTCCCTACCTCTTCAAATCTGCTCACCCCCCCCCACCCCCCCCAGAATGGTCACCGACCCTCCCCCCACTTCCATTTCGATCCAGCATACGGTTCTCGAGATATTGACAAGGTGACCTGAGACCATGCCTGTAGCCGGGTCTGGAAGAGTGGGGGCGGGGGGGAATGGCCGAATTCTGGGTGGGGGGGTGTCTGGAGCAAAAAAGTGGGGGGTACCCGGCCATTTTTTGAGTTATACTGGTACTTTTTGGTCACAAATGGGTATAAATAGGGTCTAAACAGTGTTATTTAGCTGTTTTATGGTCATATAACACTGAAGAGCACTGAAATACACCAACATTTACTCACTTTTATCTGTTTAGACTGAGTGAAAATCCCTTGGGAAAATTCTGGGGGGGGGGGAGGGTTGGGGGACCTGGAAAAATTCTGCGGGGCCCCCAACCCCCCCCCCAGTTACAGGTATGCCTGAGACTTTTGGAAAATAGTGTTTTTTCATTTTTGACGTTTTTTGAAATTTAGTTTTAGCCATATTATTTTGTTTTGTTTTAACACGCATGCACGCAGGCGACCCGTTCTCTGTAGCCAAGGCCAGTGGCGCTGGCCGCAATGTAGCTCTTGAGGTGGAAACTCTCGATGCGACACTCAATATGTGTTGTACGGTACGGTTTGAGTAGACAAGTCCAGAGCATACACCGTTCAGACTGCGAAGAGTTGCTCAAGTCGGCGTTCGCGCGCTCGCGCGGTAGCTATTCATCTCGAACGAACGCCATCCACCAAGAACTCAAAGCCAGATATGAAGGTGACCAGAGAGAGAGAGAGAGAGAGAGAGAGAGAGAGAGAGAGAGAGAGAGAGAGAGAGAGAGAGAGAGAGAGAGAGAGAGAGAGAGAGAGAGAGAGAGAGAGAGAGAGAGAGAGAGAGAGAGAGAGAGAGAGAGAGAGAGAGAGAGAGAGAGAGAGACGTTTCAGTGGGCTACGTCGTCTACGTGTACGTCGACGACGTGGCGCACTGCCACAGCGAGACGCGCACTGCCGTCGTCGACCGCAGCGACGCGCCCAAAGATTGCTCCGTCCGCTTCCGCGAAGGCAACGTGGAAATCGGCATCGAAGTGCACAGGTGTGTAGGTATACTGCACAGGCTGTGGTACTGCTGGAGACACCAGCACTCTACTGGACTGCAGCGCAGGCTTTGGGCCAGGAGAACGGCCCCCATTATCCCTCAAGTGCATTGGCCTGCTGGATGGTTTGTTGCCAGCCAGCGATTCGGCCGGTACACGACAGTACACTGCGTGTTCGCTGCATCAGCGTCTAGTGGGATGCACGGCATCCTTATTGGCACAGAAGACAAATAGAATTACATAGGCGACGAACAACACTGCCGAATGAGCCAATAGTAGTAACTACAGACGACTTCCACCATGATATTGATTGAGGCCCCTTTGGAGAAACGAGTGCTGCTCACTGGCGGATCCAGGATTTTCTGACAGAGGGGGGAGAAGGTCACCGCACAAATTACACTACAATGGAATAGACAAAAATGACGGGATTTTTGAGCTCCCTCACGAATCAAACGTGAGTTGGAAGAGAACCACAGCGCCGCAGGCAAAAATTTTGCGCTTTTGAGTGCCCTAATCCAAGGAAAACGTAAAAATCTGCCTATTTCCTCTTGTGCTCGCCCTTCATGCCTTCTTCTCCCCCTGATCTCTCCCCCTCCTTCCCCCCCCCCCCCCAAATCTGAGCTGACAGGAGGGGCAGACCCCCCTCTCCCACCGGATCCGTCTGGATCCGCTAGTGGTGCTGCTATGCTGTTGGTACTTTGCTTTACTTCAATTTTGCTTTGTTCGCTACAGTCACAGGTACACTGTACGGCAGTGTGCATGTGTGTGGCCTGCGTGCGAGCGTGCGTGCATTATGGTTTGATCTGGCCCTAGTACCAATGGACCCTCTCTAGTCGGTTGCAAAACATGTACAGGTATAGTTTGCCCCTAATCAGTCACTAGCATCAAATTAAACGTCCAAATAGCAGCTGAAATTGATGCACAAATTAAACGATAAAAGTTACGCCCAAAAAGTACACCCAAATAACGCCCGAAAATTATGCCCGAAATCGGCGCCGCAAAAGCGTAATTTACGCCCAAAATGTTACGCCCAAATTACTTACTCCCAAGTTACGCCCAAAAAGTGATGTCCAAAATTTGCGGGCGTAACTTTGCGCTGGGGGTATACAACTGGGGGGGCTAATCATAGGGTTTACGGGATATTTGGCTACCATAAACCCTATAATTAGCCCCCCCTATAATAATTCACCTTCCCAAGACCACTTTGAGTTAATAAGCCCCCCCCCCCCCTATAATTACGCCCCCTCCCTAAATGGACCATCGTCTATAAGGCACATGTTTCCATGTCTGGGTGTATGTATGGTCGCGTATGTGTATGTATGTACATGTATGTGCATGTAAGACTGTGTGAGAGTGTGTTAGAGTGTACCAACGTGTGTGCGCAGCGTCTTTTTCCTTTAAAAATCGCCTCCACGCGCCTTTTTGCCCACACATCTTCCCACACCTCGACACTTCCAGTTTATAAGCCCCCCTATAATTAGCCCCCCCCCCCCTATAATTATTCACCCTCCTAGAGCTCGAACGAAAAAATAGCCCCCGGGGGGCTAATTATAGGGTTTACGGTATTTACAGTGTATTTTGACTAAAAAGAAACTACCGTAAACCCTGTATTTGGCCCCCCTATAATTATGCACCCCCCAAGACCACTTTGAGGAAGGAGGCGTCGTCAGACTGGGACTGACCTGGGGTTTGGTAGAGCGCGAGGTTGGGCAGGGGCTGTGGAGCGCTGCGAGCCTCCCGCCTGTCGCCATCTTTCGAGCTGATACCCGCTCTCCTCCAGCCTTCTTGCCACCCAGCTGTCTTTACACTCCCTAAATGAACCATCGCCTGAAAGGCAAATTTTTTCCATGTCTGGTCTCTGTATGGTCGCGTATGTGTTTGTAGTACATAGGTAGATATAAAGGGTGTTTTTTTTAAACTGCACAATTTATTTTTTGAATAACTTTCGATTCCCTGATCCGATCACCGTGAAATTTGAATCAAAGACGCCCAAGACTTTAGGGTTTTGTCTAGAAAAGGAATTTTTGAAATCGGATTTGTATCAGTGAAGTAATGGTCATTCGAACGCGAGGTCCAAATTTGCCCATTTGGACTGGGGGCTCTCACGCTCTCACATGCTTCTCTTCTCGGCCGATCTGCTAAAAGCTTGGGGATGTGTGCGAAATTGAGCTGCCTCCAAAATGGCATTAACGTTTTCGAGCCAGTTTTTATGCGTACAAAGTTGCAGATCAAAACAGTGAAGATCAACTTTTCTCCACAACACTCTGAAAATTAAAGGTTGTTGGATTCTGTAAAACATGGGTGGCTTAGAACCGCCTCAGCTTACTCATTCGATTGACAGCACATTCTGTGCAATCGTTGTTTTTCGGATGTTCATTTCAGACTTTAAAGAAAGCATTTTGGTGACAAAAGGCTCAGCCATGCGTGATTTTTGCATCACATTTGAATTTGTCCAGTTATACTGCAAATTCCAAAACTGCCTCGAAAAGGTTAATGCAATCTTGTAGGCAGCTCAGTTTTGCACACATCCCCAAGCGTTTAGCAGATTGGCCAAGAAGGGGAGCATGTGAGAGCGTGAGAGCCCCCAGTCAAAATGGGGAAATTTGGACCTCGCGTTCGAACGCCATTACTTCATGGATACAAATGCGATTTCGAAAATTCCTTTTCTAGACAAAACCCTAAAGTCTTGGGCGTCTTTGGTTCAAATTTCACGGTGATCGGATCAGGGAATAGAAAGTTATTCAAAAAATAAATTGTGCAGTTTAAAAAAAACACCCTATATATGTGAGATGGTGTGAGTGAGAGTGTGTTAGAGTGTACCAACGTATGTGCGCAGCGCCTTTTTCGTTTAAAGTCGCCTTCACGCGCCCTTTTCCCGACAAAGCTCCCCACACCTCGACCCTTCCAGTTTATTAGACCCCCTATAATTAGCCCCCCTATGATTGTTCTCCCCCCCAAAATTATGCACCCTCCTACGGCTCGAACGAAATAATTAGCCCTCGGGAGCTAATTATGGGGTTTACGGTAGGTATGGTCGGGTCTGTGTATGTGTATTTTAGGGTGACTAATTATAGGGGGGGGGGTATAAACTTGAAGTGTCGATGTGTGGGACAATGCAACAACAGTGCATTTTGCAATCCAACCAAGGAGACAGTAACGGGGCGTCGTATCATTGAGGTTTGTGCGGCGATTTCACCGATTCCGAAGGAATCGGCACTGCTAAAGAATTCCAGGATGTGCACACCCGTCCAATCTGAGCAGAAGCACAGAAATTTCGAATGAAAGTCAACAAATTCAAATGAAGTGCTTTTTGAAACGAGCTTGTTCCGTCCGTATATGAACTCGCCGCGCTGACGCGTGGCGAAAACACGCTGCGCACACACGTTGGTACACTCTAACACACTCTCGCACAGTCTCACATGCACATAATGTACATATCATACACGTACGTGACCATACATACACCCAGACATGGAAAATGTTGTCTTTCAGACAGACGATAGTCCATTTAGGGAGGGGGTGTAATTATGGGGGGGGGGGGGCTTATAAACTCAAAGTGGTCTTGGGAGTGTCTATAATTATAGGGTTTGCGGTATGTACAGGGTGTTTCTTTTTTGTTTTACAACTTGAATTTGAATAACTTTTCCACCACTTCACCGAATCTATAGCAAACATGGCAAGGCAACATAACATGAATGTTTATAGCAAATACCGGGCGACATGTTGTGCCAAAGTTTTACACTTCTCCGTTACCCCTACCATTAGATATGGAACATCAACTTTGGGGTCGTGTTTTTGGCGACTATTCAGGAGAAAATTCGTTTACGTACCTATGGTCCTCAAACTTCAAAAACTTTTCCTCAAAACTTTATTTTTGACGACAACCACCGACACAGCACAATGGCCGCAAACTGGATCACAAGATCACAGGGCGGCGCCGTATACATAACAGTGGGCGTTGTTCTGCCGCGAGGCAAGGTGGGCCCCCACCGGGCACTGACTTTTGGCCGAAGCCACGGTACAGCCAGAAGCCGGAGCAGTGGTTTAAACCCCTTGCCCCAGGGGGTTGCCGTGGTTTTCACCCAGCAAGGAATCGAACCCCCGACCTCGCGGTCAGGAATCCAACGCCTTGCGGACTACGCCACAGCCCCACTGTTGTTGCACGCATACTTAAACGATCCCTCCCCAGGCCCCAGCACTCCAATTAGCTCCCCTGTAATTTACAGCTCCCCGCGAACGAAGTACAGTAATTGCCCCCCCCCCCTCCTCCGTGGCTGATTATAGAGGTTACGGTATTCGGCAGTCCACTCCGCTTGTACCGGCAGACGACCTATTGTACCGACACTATACAATACTTACCGTATACATCTCTATGCATAATACAATGGCATGTTCTTGGGCTTGCCGGTTGGGGCGAGGCGTTTCCTTTCTAGGACAACGCCCAGGCGCGTCAACAAGCGTTTTCGGGACGATGTGATGACTCATACAAAGGGTTTGCATACGGTATCCAGGAGCATGGCGTTGTTGCGAGCGTCACGGTTCTCTTCGTAGAAGTGACCAGTGGGTATTTCGCTATTCAAGAGGTGGTGGAAAAGGTCAAGGAAAGCTGCGCCGACTTCTGCAACTGCGCCAGGCAGATCCAAGAAGCGTTGACGAAGCGCTTCTCAGGTGCGCGGCGTACTATACCAGCTCACACGGCAGAGCACGTTCGATTGACGCCGTCTTCTTCTTCTTCTTCTTCTGCAGCCAACTTCGTCGTGCAGCAGTGGTCGGGCAAGCGGCGCAAGGATCCGAACCGCAAGAACTTCTACGCCCTGTCCACCCCCTCGCGCATCCACGACACTTACTACTACGGTCTTCAGGGCGACTCCTATTTCGTCGTTGTGCGCACTTCCGTCGGCACTCGCGAGTAGTGTGGGTCGCGAAACAGTTCTCCCGACTGACAAGAAGGCAGCACGAGCCCAAGAACCCCTGTTAGGTAGGACCAATTGTGACATTGAACCGAGGCACACTACTCGACTCGCTGCAAATCGTTGCTGGAATCAAACCCTGTTCCAAAGTGTCGAATTTTCGTTCTACGAGTGTGCTGTGGCTGTACAATGCCTCGAAAAGCGGCGGCTCGCGGCGCGCAGCTGAGCGATCGATCAGTATGAGGAATCAGGGGGGGAAGCATACCTGTAACCGGGTCTTGGAGAAGGGGGGGGGGGGGGTAAACGGCCAAATTCTGGGGGGGGGTGTCGGGACCAAAAAGTGGGGGGTAGCTGACCATTTTTTTTTAGTTATACTGGTACTTTTTGTTTACAAATGGGTATAAATGGGTCACATGTAGTGATGGCAACCTACCTAGCTAGGTTACCTACCTAGTAGGTTACCTAGCCTTTTTTCGGCCTTGGTAACCTAACCTAACCTACCTAGCGCGAAATTCGAGCTACCTGTACCTAACCTACCTACCTAGATTTTGCCGTTACCTACTAGGTTACCTACCTAAGCTAAAATTCATGGAGCCAAAAAATGGTATGTGCAAACCAGGGGGGGGGGTGCCACTCCGCGCTTTTATAATGGGCGCGCGTGTTCAGTTTTTGCGCACTCGCCGCCGCTCGCCAACGCGCCAGCGGATTTACATCAAAATTGGTGGCTAAGTAGGAAATTTCACGGGCTACAAGATGGCGTTAACAGTTTCTAGCCGCTTTTGGAATTTTCGCGAGAACAGTCGCATTCTTCTGTCGCGGTGTAAAAAACGCGCTTTACAGTAAATTTATGCCCAGCGTAAAAGTTTTTATTAAAGGCCAAATTTAAAAATCTAAAAGACTAGGATTACGGGTATTGCCCTGAAGTTAATTTCATCCCATTGTAGCTCCGCTCCAGCACGCACCCAGACGGCAGGCCAGAGCGAAAACTGAAAATCCACTTTTCGCGCCATTTGGTACCAAAACTTTAAACGTCCATTTCTAATCAAAAAATAGTTCAAATTAAAACAAATATGGGCTATGTATAACCGCCTCGACGTCCTCTTTCGAATGCGGCATAGCGCGCGCGCTCCGACCTACGGTTCAACCGCACGGCGCCTGTGAGCGGTCTCGGGTGCCAAAATCGGTCAAAAATACAAATCTTCTGAGTTCAGGTTCTCAGCGCTGGGGAGGGGATTCGAAAATCCGCTCGACAAAAAGTTTTCTACCTACCTCGACTACAAACCACGAAAATCTCATCACTGGGCGATAAGCATGCAGACCTGGCTAGTCCAAAAGGGGTGTTTTTGTCCATTTTCCATTGTAATTGCAATCTTTTAAGTTTATTTTCTCACGCGTTTGTTATTATATCCAAAACGTTTGTGCAATTTAGATTCGCCTCATCATGCTGAACAACTGGACGTGCGATTCGACCAGGTTTGCGAACTTTTTATTTTCTTGAGTTTTGAGCACCCCAATTCTGGAAGTTGGAATAACTATAAAAAATAAAAAGTTTGCAAACCTGGTCGAATCGCACGTCCGGTTGTTAGCATGATGAGGCGAATCTAAATTGCACAAACGTTTTGGATATAATTAACAAACGCGTGAGAAAATAGACTTAAAAGATTGCAATTACAATGGAAAATGGACAAAAACACACCTTTTGGACCAGCCAGGTCTGCATGCTTATCGCCCAGCGATGAGATTTTCGTGGTTCGTAGTCGAGGCAGGTAGAAAACTTTTTGTCGAGCGGATTTGCGAATTTCCTCCCCAGCGCTGAGAACCTGAACTCCTTGACATATTCGAATTTTTGACCGATTTTGCACACCGAGAGACCGGTACAGGCGCCGTGCGGCCGAACCGTAGGTCGGAGCGCGGCGCACGATACGGCATTCGAAAGAGGACGTCGAGGCGGTTATACGTAACCCATATTTTACTTAATTCCAACAACTTTTTGTTTAGAAATTTATGGTTAAAGTTTTAGAACTCAACGGCGTGAAAAGTGGATTTTCAGTTTTCGCTCTGGCCTGCCATCTGGGTACGAGCTGGAGCGGAGCTATAATGGGATGAAATTAACTTCGGGGCAATACCCGTAATCCTAGTCTTTTAGATTTTTAAATTTGGCCTTTAATAAAAACTTTTACGCTGGGCATAAATTTACTGTAAAGCGCGTTTTTTACACCGCGACAGAAGAATGCGACTGTTCTCGCGAAAGTTCCAAAAGCGGCTAGAAACTGTTAACGCCATCTTGTAGCCCGTGAAATTTCCTACTTAGCCACCAATTTTTTTGAAAAACCGGTGGCGGGTTGGCGTGCGGCGGCGTTTTCGAAAAAACTGAACACGAAAAACGGCGGTTGGGCACCCCCCCCCCCCCCCCTGGTGCAAACAGAAGCATTTGCACATACAGTAGGCAAACGTGGCCGTTGTTTTCGCTTCCGGCGGTCGGATTTGCCTGGTTGTTGTCGTTGGCAAGAATATTATTTCTTTGTCAGCTGCGTCTGTGTCGAGATATTCGTAGCCTGGAATACATTGTAGTCCTTCTATGTAGTCTAAAGAAACTGAATCGTTTTACTTTAAGAATGCTACTCAAGACAAGAACACCTACTGAATCAGTGTGTGGGCGGGGTTTTGACTCGAGACATCATTCCCTCAGACTTAACATGGTATAGGTTGTACAGTAATATACAGTCTCAGCTCAGAGGGGCGATCTTCATAGGAAGAACAATCATGGGGTGGGGATTCGGGGCGTCCGCTTTAAAAAATGATGTGTATTCAACTCACTGTAGCCTCACATAAAGCCTGCAATACTGCCGCCTCCAAGTACTCTGGATTCGCCCAGATTGAAACATCTGCCCTCACCCTATTAGTGCTGCAGAAAGTGTGAAGTATATCAGTGACGGATCCAGGATTTTGTGACGGGGGATTCTGATTTGATTGTGATTCTTAGAATATGTAGGCTATGCTATAAAATTGTCCGTATTTGAATTGTGCGCATACAGCAAGAAGTGCACATTAGCGTATGCACTGCTTACACTCATTAATTAATAAGAGGTGTTTTCACGCACTCGATGTTAACGGCAAACAACCAAGCAACTTCAAACGCACGCACGCACGCACGTACCGGCACGCACGCACGCACGCACCGGCACGCCCGCACGCACGCACGCACGCACGCACGCACGCACGCACGCACGCACGCACGCACGCACGCACGCACGCGAACACGCGCGCACGCAAGCAGGCAGAGCAGGCAGGCAGGCAGGGCAGGCACGCACACACACACACACGCAAGCAAGCACCAACGCACGGACGCACGCACGCACTCACCGGCACGCGCTCACCGGCGCGCACGCGTGCACGCACGCACTGGCACGTACGCACCTGCACGGACCAGCACACCCGCACCGGCACGCACGCACGCACGCCTGAAATCACTGTTACATGTGGACAAGCTTGATTATTCATTTTGGATTTGGTGAGCACTTTCAAAGTTTGAAGTTAAGACTCTTAAAACCTCCTCTAACACTGTCCAGGGTAAAGATAAGCTGAATGCATAGTGCTGGCAAGCACTACTCGGAGGTTTACACTACATGCATGCACTATTGCCTGACACTTGGAGTTACCTAAGTTACCTACCTATAACCTAAAGAATTTGCCCGATTACCTACCTACCTAGCAGCAAGATCTAGCTTACCTAACCTAACCTACCTAAGGCTTCTTTGTGACCAGTTTTACCTAACCTACCTACCTAAAAATGAAAAACGTCAAAATTGCCATCTCTAGTCACATGCAGGGTGAAAATCACTTGGAAAAATTCTGGGGGTGTTGAAAAAATAGTGGCGGGAGGGTGACCCCCCCACCAGTTACAGGCAGGCTTGGGTAAAAAAAATTTTATTTTTTATTAAAAAGAAATTCAAGAAAAAAGTTTTTCATTAAATGTTTCCAGAAACCATGTTGGGCGTCAAAATCAATGTTGCAGAAGGTGTTTTATGCCTAATTCAATTTACCATTGTTTAGCCACTGCAAGTCATTCACGCCTAGAACTGCACAATGTCTACGTTTCTCGCGACTATTGTGTCTGTAAACTGGTCTAGCTGTGAACAATGTTGCAGACACCTGATTTAATTACCGAGCGCCCCTCTCCAAGTTTTCTGCCCCCCCCCGGTCTTCAATGACAGTCCAGTGCTAGAAGATTCGTTGAAAGAAAAAATGAGCGCCCAGGGCGCTCAGTGGGAGACTTACGGTATTCGGTTGTGATTGGACGCAATTGAACAGTTCGGATTCGGATTCGGTTTGATTGTTGGCAATTGTTGATCGGCTTGAGTCTTTCTCGGGTGCATTCATTAGATTTGGTTTTCAAACAAGTTTCGTTCGATTTAATCGGTTTTGTTTCTCTGCACTTCTCAAAAGCCCGTTCAGATATGTGGTCTGCATAACGTCGTGTGCTCCTTGTGCTGTACTTGAAGCACACTACGACTGTCTGATTCTGAAGTCAATCTGGACTTTGGTGCCGCTGTATAGTTGGTTCGAGTTTGGGTGGCGTGTTTTGCTGCCTGTGAGTGTCGCGTCGCCAGACTAGGGAAGGGGGCAAAGATAACGAACAATGCATGCTGGAGTGATGGGGGGGGGGGGGGGGGGGGGTGAGGGGTGTGGTGCCGTTGACGGCCCACCAATCCCATCCGCCACCTTACCCCGTCCGTCGTAGTGTCGTGATTGGTGGTGCTGTGTGGCAGAAGGACGTTTAGACACAGGCTAGTGCGTGCGTGCGTGCGTGCGTGCGTGCGTGCGTGCGTGCGTGCGTGCGTGCGTGCGTGCGTGCGTGCGTGCGTGCGTGCGTGCGTGCGTGCGTGCGTGCGAGCGGGCGTGCGTGCGGGCGGGCGGGCGGGGGGGCGGGCGGGCGGTCGGGCGGGTTCCGGCGCGCACTGTGCAACAAAAATGTAATTTCAGGACAACCATGATGACGTTTCTTTCAAAGCTGCACGTCCTTTCTCCCGTTGCCGAGTGGGACCCTAAGCTGGCACTGGATTTTACGACGGATTTTATTCCATTTTCCATAGTGTCGTCGCTAATTTACATATTAGGCGTGGTGTGGCTGGGTCAGAACGTGATGCGACACCGACAACCCGTGAACTGCGACCGACTTCTAGTGGTTTGGAATGGAGCTTTGGCGTTGTTCAGTACGATTGGCTTTTTCAAGCTCTATGGCGACATGAGCTCCGCTTTGGACAATTTGGGATTCCTTGGTGCGAGACGCACAAACGCACGCACGCACGCGTGCACGCACGCACGCACGCACACACGCACGCACGCACGCACGCACGCACGCACGCACTAACGCTTTAGGGTCGATGTGTCAGAACCGGACCTACTACACGGACTCAGTCTACGGTTACTGGGTGCTGCTCTTTGCCGTTTCGAAGTTTTTCGAACTGGGCGACACCGCGTTCCTGGTGGCCAGGAAAAGACCCGTGATCTTCCTCCACTGGTGCAGAAAGTTTAAACCAAAAAAAAAACTATTTTTGAAAACTCAAATTTCAGGTATCACCACGCACTGACGTTCGTTATCACCGTGATCACGCACACGTATCAACAGGCGATGGTCAGATGGTTCATTCTGATGAACTTTGGCGTCCACTCCATTATGTACACGTGAGTACATAGCTGGCTTTTGATTTAATTAATTTATAATTTTTTTTTTTGCTTTCGGTCCCCAACCGAGAGAGTATACTGTATTATTGTCGAAGTTAAAAAGCGAGCGGATGGGACTGATTGTACGGGGGGGGGGAAATAATTAAACGATTTCCAGTAGCTCAACATCCAACTATTTCACACACATAACAGTTTCATAGGCATTTGGGCATGTTCGTTCGAATAAAAGTAGCCCTCTCTTTTCTAAATGAGCCAGCGTCTACAGACTACAGTCAGCGTTAATTCTTTTCAGTCTAGGTGCATGCATGGTGCATGCATGGTAAATCCTCCAATAGTGCTCCTCTCCAATAGTGCCCCCCGGGTAGGAAGAGGTTAAAAGAAGTGTGCCCCAGGGGCACTACTGGAGGGTTTACGGTATATGTGTTTGTAGCGCTTATACGTGTGCGTGAGTCTGTCAAAGTGTAACTCTTAGTGGTACCGCATGCGGCGAGTTTTGTTACAATGTGCTTCGACTTCAAATTTCAATTTCAAATTCAGGTACTTCTGTGTGCGCGCCTTGAAGATTAGCACGCCCAAAGTGCTCTCTCAGACCATAACGAGTCTGCAAATTCTGCAGTTCGTAGTCGCAATCGTAAATCTCGCCGTCTTAGTGGGTTTGAAACTGACGAGTAGCAGCGTGGTGACCTGCAACGCAGACTGGGGCATTTTGCTGGCTTGGTGCGCCACCTATCTCAGCTACCTTTATCTGTTCAGCAAGTTCTTCTACAGTAGTTACATGACACCCAAGAGCAAAAGTGTCAAGCGAGAGTGACAAGAATATTTGAGGATTAAAATTTCGGTACAATTAGCTGCAAATTTGCCTAGGTACATCATAGGTGGAAATGGCGGAGCCGTGTTTTTGGGTGTTTGTGCAAACAGAATGAAAAAGAATTGCGATACAGCGATTGAGGGAAGCAACAACTTGCTTAAAAATACAACAGCCCTTGCTTAACTTGCTTAAACACAACACAACAGGTCAGACCACAATATGACTTGGTAAGATACAATCTGCGTATGGTAATTTAAATTTTTTCGAGAGAGTGAAAGGATCACAAATGAAAACAGATAAATATCACCCATAAAGCCATTTCTTTGGAAGATACAATCAGATAGATGGTTCCAGACCAGTTCTGCACTGCCACTTGACTTCGAGATTTGTAGGGTATTAGGCTTTGCTTGAGCGCTTTTCCTCAGCTGATTTCTTATGCTTTTTGTGTTTCTTCCTTATGTGCCTCTTTAGCTCCTCGGAATTGGAAAAGAACTGATTGCATTCTGCACAGTGAGAGTCAAGCGCTGATTGGCCAATTTCAAACGTGGTGTCCTTTGCCAACTGGTCATTGGGAAATTCGGCAGATGCTGATTGGCCGGATTTAAATTGCGCTGATTGGTCAGTGGAGGAAATTGAGCCAAAGGTTCCATAGTGACTATGGGAGCGAGGAAGACCCACCGCTTGTACTGGCAGAGTGGACAGCCTTTCTGTTTGGCTGTTTGTTGAGAACAGCGATGAGATATGAGAGCGAGTGGAGTGGGTTAGAAATTCGCCGAGAAATAGGCCTTCTAAACTGACACAAACAACCAATTAGACATGCGTGGTGCAACAGTCGCACATGCTGAAAGCTGGACGAAGACACTGCTGGTTTGCTTCCCACTCCACTCCCCTTTCTGAATTTCCCAATTTCCTCAGCGGGCATTCCTTTGTCGGTAGCCGCTTGCTCGTGGCTTTTATTTGTCACTGTCGCATATTCTCTCTGTTGACTGTTGCCCTGTCGCCACATGGACGTGGCCAAATTCCAGACTTGCTGGGTCATCGCGTTGCCTTCTAGAACGTTCATAAAAGCGGAAGAGGCGTTCTACACGCACGCACGTACGTGATCTATGGAGCGCACGCACGCACACGACGTAACGGCTAGCGGACGACGCTCCATGAATGAATGCCCCCGGCTTCAATTAGGCGCGCGCGTGGTGGACGGACGCACACACGAACACAGCGGAACGCACGCACTCGGGCGAACTGGTAGACCGACGCACGGACGCCCGCACGCACGCGCTGGAAGTCGGGGCCTAGCGCGTAGGCGACGGAGAAAAAGCTCAAAGCTTGGCTAGAAGCACTCCCCCGCATCCGCAGCTAGCTAACGCCCAACATGCTGACGCTAATGGGAGCTCTTCCAAGCTAGAGAATAGGCGTGGCAGTACGATCCACGTACAAAGCACGTCACAAACCCGACGCATTAAAAAAATGTCCATATGTTGGTACGCTATACAAAATCTAAGCGAAGTAAGTGGAATGTAAGGGTACAGTACTTCTACGATTGCACGCACTTTCAATACGAGTTTTGTTCTTCTAAATTCTTCTAAATAATCTCTAAATAACTAACAAAAACTTTGTAGAAACAATGCCATGGTCCAACAAGCGGTAAACAGAAGCAACAAATCGGCGTTACAATATTGTGGAAAACATTCTACGTACAAGCATGATATACAGGCTCACACCAGCCACAGCGGCAGACTAGCGTGCTTTTTTGGTACAGCAGATATACGATTAGTCGCACCACAAAACGTGCCGCACAGCACACAGGGACGCAAATTCATTCAGAGAGCGAGGAAGCGACCTAAAGCCGGTCGTTCAGCTAGTAATGGCTCTTCCCCACCCACACACGGACGGACAAACGCATGCGTGGCAGCGCACGCACAAACACGCCGACGCACATACGGACGGGCACGCACGGACTACAGCAACACGGCGTGGTGGTGGTAGGAGCGCGGAAATTCGAGCAGCCTACGGCCTATAATAGACGCTTCGATGCTGATTTCGTTCGGAGGTTTCATGCTTTTCGCTAGCAAATTCTACACTCAAAAACTCTTTCGCTAGCAACACAACAAAATCGACAATATCGCAATTAAAATTGCTGGTTTTTCTGGCGTCGCTTGGTGTTGTTCTCTTGCCGGAGGGCGTTCTTGCGTTGCTTCTTGTAAATCTAAAGCATTGTTTGATTTGACAACGCTTGACTAGCGCACGCACGCACGCACCCGACGTAAATACACAGGCACTCTGGAATGTGTTCAAACATCGATATTTTGGTGTTAAATGTTAATGGTCACAAAGTACTGAAAGGACAAGACACCACCACACAACTGTCACTTTTATCATTTTAGACAGGTCGCAAATTCTCGGCGTGGGGGGAGTGGGGGGTTGACTCTCGACTGGGGGGTGTGACCAGCACGCACCAACGGACACAGCGACGCACGCACGCACACACACGAACAGAGTTGGTCATCCAACCCACCTTGACCAAACTGGGTCTGAACTTGCGCCACCTCGTCTGCAGCTCCTTCTCCCCAAGCACGCATTTGAATCGGTCAACCACGCGTTGCAACCGCTTGTCCGATGGCCCGTAAAAGAATGCCGATTTCTTCTTGGTTTGAACCGGTCTGTCTTGTTCATTTTGCCCCGCATTTGTTTGTCTGTTTGTCGGCTCGGTTTCGACTTTTGGCGCCGTATCCGCATCGTCACTCTCGGATTCCGACGTCTGGGCGTCACTCTTTGGGCGTTTGACTTTTGGGAGTAACATCTGTCTTTGCCAGGCCTGGAAACGCGTATTAGCGTGCGTGCCACGAATACATTCAATTTAAACCTAGATAGAGGCGTTGGACCAACCCTAGAACCATACCTGTAACCGGGAATTGGACCTGGGGGGGTGGGTTCGGGCACTTTCTGGGGGGGGGGGGTGGTGGGGGGGGGGTGGAAAATCTGGAGGAGGGGGGGGTCTGGGAAGGAAAAAAATAGGCACTTTTTGGTTGATTTTTAGTCAAAAATACACCGTAAAAACCCTAAAATAGGCACTTTTTAGTCAAAATACACTGTAAATAACCCAATATAGGTACTTTTGGGCGATTTTTGCTCAAAAGCACCATACAAAACACATTACCATTTTCAGTTTCAAATTTCTGGGGGGGGGGTTGGGGGGGCGTGGGTAGAGTCAAAACCAGCAAGTGGGGGGGAGGGAAACCCCCCCCCCCCAAACCCCCCCCAGTTACAGGTATGCCTAGAACCGCATTAGGTACCGTGAATTCTTCATTAGTATGCCCCTCCAATAGTTTCCCGGTGCGCTGACTTTGAAAGTGTAGTATCCCCTCTCCAATAGTGCCTCGAGGGTGGGAGAATTATTACGGTATGCAACTTATATTGGCAAGAATAAAGTGGCAGGTACGCCTGTATGATCTCTACACAGCTACACCCATTGGCCATTGGTAAGTGACGTTTAAGCGTCTATTACCTGTAAATTAAAATCGTGAAATGGAGAAACAACGATAAAAACGCTGCAAAATGTGCTACATTTCGATTTTACAAAATTGCTTCGACGTTCGAATTTTTTTTAGGTTAATTGAGAATACGGTGTCCCCTCTGCAATAGTGCCCCCCCATTATCGGAAGGTCGAAACAATCTGTCAGGGGGGGGGGTACTATTCGAGAATTTATGGTACATGTACTGTGGTACTTGTAATTTTTTCACCTGCATGTCGGCGGCAGGGTGTTTCCTTTCTGTCCCATTTGAAACTGTCGCCTTTTTCGTTTGCCTTTTGCTTTCTTCAACCTGTTCCAACAAGTCTTGTCTGCCCAAGCTTTGCAGAAGACTGAATTTCTCTTGATTCTCTTGACCATTTTGAGACTTGTCAATTTTGACTGCGGACTTTTTGCTTGTCTTTCCGATTTCTTTCCCATTTTTGGCAGTATTCTGCATTTGTTCTTTCAACAACTGCGCAAAGTTTTCGTCCATTTTTGCGAATCTTTCAGGGGCAACGGTAATCTTTTCCTCTGTTTTCTCCTTTTTGTCCAATTTTTCGGAATTTTCAGCCTCGTTCTGACTGACAACGTCTGGTTTCGAGGCGATTTCGTAGACGTAATGACTGGGATTGCTGGGGTCATAGCGGACCATGCCTTTCGCGACTAAACTAGTGGTGTGTGTGTGTGTGTGTGTGTGCGCGCGCGTGCGTGCGTGCGTGCGTGCGTGCGTGCGTGCGTGCGTGCGTGCGTGCGTGCGTGCGTGCGTGCGTGCGTGCGTGCGTGCGTGCGTGCGTGCGCCCTTCCTACCTCCTTTCCCCCCTTTCTCCTCCCTCCTCCGTTTGTCCCCAAGGTCCTTTCCCAAAACCTCTCCCAGCAGATTCAAATTCTTCTTAATCTCGCTGGAATTCTCCAAATTTTGATTTTCGGGAACTTCCTCATTTTCGTCAAATTCTTCCAGAAATTTCTCGTCCATTTTGAAGCGAGCGTCGTCGGCCTTGCCGAATTTCAATTGGAGCCGAAAGAGCTTCTCCCCAGCGGCGCCCGCGTATTTGAGGCGCTGCCTTTCGAAAAGGGCGGCGGAATTTGAACTTTTTAAATTCAAATTTAAATCCTCGCCGTCGTCGCTGTCGAAAAGCTTCTGGCCGGCGCTCGTGCCCGCCGACTCGGCGACCTCCTCGTCGCTGAAATTGGTAATTACCTAGGTTCATCAATTAATTATCTGGGGTAATTACACACACTTAACGAGCAGGGGCGGATCTAGAAATTTTCGGCTAGGGGGGCGAACGAGCCTACCCCGTGGAACCGTGGCCACAATTAGACCTATGTATATGTAGGTAGCAGCACCTGCGTACATTTCGGGAACCAGGAATTTGTTTTGCGAAAAGGGTAAAAAAACTAGCCACAATTTGACTATTAGTTCATTCGTATTTTTTGCGTTGCATGCACACAAATGGCGCCGCAGGCAAAATTTTTAACTTTTTGGCATCACGTACGCTCTGAAAGTCATGCAAATTTTGTTACGCTTTGTGCAAAATTAACTGCGCCTCAGGCGAAAATTTTGCTAATTCTACATCTCTCAATGCCTTCTTTCTTTAAAAAATTAACTGTGGAGCGATTTTAATTGGCCTGTTGGCCAGCAGTGGCGGATCCAGAAATTTTTGGGGAGGGGGAACCCTGTTGATATTTAGAGATGCTGGGTCATTTCGTCGATGTTTTGGGCATACAATCGGTCATTATTGACAAGTAATAAATAAAATCGGCGCCGCAGACGAAAATTTTTGCGCTTTTCGACCACCTACACGCATTTTTATGCGGAAAAGTAGTTTCGCTAGGCACGTTTCTTCTTCTACGGCCCAGCCCTCCCCCCTTCGCCCTGGATTCTCGATTTTGGGAGGGAGAATTCCCCACCCCCGCCCTCCCTGGATTCGCCACAGTTGGCCAGGTTCGCCAAGAACTGAGGGTTGACTTCCCCCAAGGGCGTGCTCACCTCAGCGCCGCAGGCAAATTTTTTTTGGTTAGGGAATCCTATATCCTGCCCCCAAAAGGAGTCCCAAGTCCAAGAGTGACCTGTACGCTCACTACAGGACAGGGCCGCAGGAAAAATTTGCATGTATGGGTAGCGCGTTAATCTAAAGGAAACAAAGACATCTGCTAAACCTCCCTGGCCTGCCTGCTCGCGCTTGACCTTCGCCCATCACCTACTGCCCACCCTTCGCCCCTCGCCTACCCACTTGCCCTTCGCCCTCGCCTGCCACCCACCTTTCGCCCCTCGCCTACCCGCCCGCCCCACACGCAATCCGCCCAGCTATGGGGGCGATCGCCCCTTTCGCCCCCCCCCCTAGATCCGCCCTTGTTAACGAGCCCAGAACACAACTTAGGGGGGGGGGAATGCTTAACTATCTTTCCCTAAGATATTGAGATGAATTTTGTACTGTAGTGCTTCCTCAGGGTCTAAACCCGATTACAGACATAAAACTACATCTGTTACTTCTGGAAAAAAGCCCTAGGCAAAACAGTTGATATCTTTTTGCGTGCTGTACAAATTCACGTTGGAATTCACTTCTGCTCCAAACTATTTACCTGCTGTCATCGAATTTGATCCGTTTGTTCGGCACTTTATCCACGTGAACAGGTTTGCGCTTGTCCCTGTTCAATTTTTGTTTCTCTTTGATGCTCTCGCGCCGTCGCTGCTCGCTAAGTTCTTGTCTTGTCGGCATCTTTGCGGCTGCTTATGCTCTATTTGTCTCTCGCTAAAATGACTATTTTTTTTATTTTACAAAATGGATTCACAACACAAGAACATGTCACGCAATACTTGGAACTGGAAAATTCACCCGCATAAAAAAAAACCTTTTTGATTACAATCTCAAGTTCGCAGAATTGTGCAAAGTAGAATGAGCCACTGCGAAATAAATGTTTCACACCGAGTACATATTTCGCGCTGGGACAAGAAAGGGACAATACTGTCTCAACGATTGCAAAGATGGCAATTTTCTTTAACTTGCCCTATCACAGAGTTAGTTGTCAATCAAGTTATCTATATTCTGGGTCAAGTGCGTGCAGTTTCAACAGTCAACGGTTTATTTCTCCGCAAAATAAAAGAAGAGAAAATGAAACAACAACGACAACAACCCAGAGACCGAACCGAAATGACACAGAGCGCAGGAACAAATAGCCTACTTTTGCAGTCGATATAACACAATTTTCTGATTCAAAAACACAATTTCCAGCAGTGCAAAATAATGCCACGAATATGCACCCACCCCACATAAAGAATTTCCTTTATTCTAAATCGTCACTTCACTGTGGAAAAATAAAATGGCAAAATATCCATTGACAAAAATACCAAGGCTGCAGAAAATCGTTCAACTTCAAATATAAAAGGCTGTTCATTAACTTGAAATGCTAAGAAAACATGAGCAGATTTTCGCAGTCTTGAGTTCACAGCGCCTACAATACAGGGGGGGGGGGGTGCATATTCGAGTGTCACTGTGCCCAATTTCTGTTTCTGTGCGTTTGATCCGCAAACTCCAAATCGCAATTTTCAGAATTTCTTGCCGCCCTTCTTCTTTTTCTGCTTATTCTGTGGTCGTTGCAGTCTGGGGCCCTGGGGACTGGTAGTGGACTGGGGGTCGGTCTTGGCCCCACCCCCAGGCGACGCGTGCTGCTGGGTCGACTGCGGGTTGAGACTGGCGTCCCTGCAAGGATTTTGCGAGATCGTCTTATCGTAATTATTGGCACCGCAGGTAGCAAACACCGAACACACGCACGCACACAGGGGAATTATAGACTATCGATTGGTGGTACACAGAAAGCGACAGAAAACCATGAGCGATGTTTCGTAGACCGAATAAAGCAAAAGTCTCAATATAGAAGTGCATTCGTCTTGCGTAAGCCCCTTTCCGTTGACTCTCTGCCTTTGTAACAAACTTCCAAAATATTCCAGTTACTCCGTATTCCAATAAGCGCTACTACCTCGCTACAGTTCAATTAATTCCAGGCGCACTAACACCGATGAACAAAATGCCAACAAAACAATCGAATAATACTCACAATTCCTGGGCCAATTTCTCAGTGGCAGCATTGGTGCCCTGGGTTCCCTTGCCGATCTCCCTGTCCTTGTGGCGTTTGTCCTTGCGACGCTTGTAGGTCGATCGCTCCTGCTTTGGAAGCCACCTGCAAATGTGTAGGCGTGCATAATGCATTAAATGAATTATTAAATTAACAGA
>JASAMY010000919.1:0-28446 GCA_030248085.1 Paralinhomoeus sp. GSCO2_6 | reverse complement strand
TACATACATGTACAATGTGAGTTTCTCATATGAATCTCATACGACGTCGAACGTTCAAAGAGACTAATGCACTGCACAAATACGTTCACTGCAACGTTTGTCTCTGTGGTTTGCAATTGAAGAACAGAATTGTTGAGGGTGACGTTCTCTCGTTCCCGCGAGTGTTTCATGAGCGGTACAGGTAGCGCAGAGGTGCGATCGTGAGACAATACTATGTCGACCACCATGTACATAAACTTGAAATCGGCTGCTCGCCTACCACCGGAGCAGCAGCAGAGGTGCATACTGAAAATTTGTCAATCGGTCACGCACGCAATACTGTTCCCTCTAATAATGTCTCAGGATTGAAGCAATAGTGCCCCGGGGTACTATTGGAGAATTCTGAGCAAGCTGATTACATACACCCATCTCCCACAAAAGATAATAAATAGCCACCATAAAACGTTTGGCTGCAACGTTTGGCTTCGGTTTCTAAAGAGCGAGAAGCTGCCCTAGGTACCTAATGAGAACAACTTCGACACGGAAGCAGAGTGCAGCGCCACCTGCTCTTCTGGTCTGGTGATAGTTCAGCTAGTCATATGTACGTATGTCATGTCACTGCAAAACTACTGACTTTAGTGATCATCCGCCGCCCACCACAACCAATGGGCCCTCCCAATCAGCCAGACGCACCAAGAAGAAAGAGTGGGAGTGGCCATGGTGTGAGTGCTGGCAGTAGTGGGCTCTGTCCCCAGGGAGAGCCGCTCATCGATGCGGAGAAGAAAGCGCCAGTCAACTGCAAGCTGCAGCTGATAGACTCACCCGCATGTCCAACTGATAGATTCATCTGCAACATGCAGGAGAATGGAGATGCGGTCTGCTGCCCCAACCCAAGTAGGTTTCTATAGTACTGTACTCCTCCAATAGTGTATCCTCCGAAAGTAGATGGGATGGTACCTCTGTGTGGTGTACATACAGAGCTACCTATGTACAATGTGCACACCTTCATCAATGTCAATCATCAATGCACAGTTCATTTTCCATTTTCCAATTAGGCAAGATACAATGTACCACACTTACAGTATGCATTTGCATAATTATGTGGGAGCATGTGCAAATGACTCGCGATGTCAAGGCGAGTCTTTTGATATGCAATTCATCAATGCGCAGTTCATTTTCCATTTTCCAATTAGGCAAGATTAGAGTTGGGCGCGTATTTTTTCAAACGTATTTTTTCAAAAAAATACACGTATTTTTTTGAAAAAATACGCCGCCGCCTGTATCTTATTTCTAAAAAATACAGTCGTAGTCGTAATCGTAAGGTAGTAGTCGTAATTATGAGTCGTAAGCCTGTATTTTGTTGAATCAACCTACAATAGATAATAAAACATTTGTTGTTAATCAATGTACCTTACATTGAACAGCATATATGTGAGTTGTGTAGTGGGTAGACTTACCACAAGACGATATGTTTGACATCACATTATTCTTACGATGCTTAGGTTTTGCTTACGGTATGTTTTAGACGCAGCGGACGCGAACCCAACGATTGGTTCTGCTAGCTTTTGCTAGCTCGTCGTCGTAGTATTGTTAGCTCGTCGCGTTCTTAGTGTCGCGTCGACCTGCTTCGCGTTCTTAGATGCGTGCCTCCAATTGCTCACCTTGTTGGATGCCAACCAAATCTCTTGGTCGCTCATTACTCCGCTTACGCACCACTCACCCACACACTCACCTCACACACGCACGCACAAACACTCCTACTCGTCTACTTGCGTGCTTGCACAGGTTTACAGCGTTCGACCTACTTTATGTACCGATTTCTAAGCTTTGGACACTTCGCTGATGGCTTACTATGATGTATGGTACCTATACATACGCACTCTAAAAAATACAAAAGATACGTATTTTTTTAAAAAAATGCCGTATTTTTTCAAAAAAATACACAGGTCCAAAGTCAAAACGTATTTTTCCCAACTCTAGGCAAGATACAATGTACCACACTTACAGTATGCATTTGCATAATTATGCGGCAGCATGTGCAAATGACTTGTGACATTGAGGCGAGTCTTTTGATATGCAATTCATCAATGAGCAGTTCATTTTCCATTTTCCAATTAGGCAAGATACAATGTACCACACTTACAGTATGCATTTGCATAATTATGCAGGAGCATGTGCAAATGACTCGTGATGTCGAGGCGAGTCTTTTGATATGCAATTCATCAATGCGCAGTTCATTTTCAATTTTCCAATTAGGCGAGATACAATGTACCACACTTACAGTATGCATTTGCATAATTGTGCGGGAGCATGTGCAAATGACTCGTGATGTCAAGGCGAGTCTTTTGATATGCAATTCATCAATGAGCAGTTCATTTTCCATTTTCCAATTAGGCAAGATACAATGTACCACACTTACAGTATGCATTTGCATAATTATGCGGCAGCATGTGCAAATGACTTGTGACATCGAGGCGAGTCTTTTGATATGCAATTCATCAATGAGCAGTTCATTTTCCATTTTCCAATTAGGCAAGATACAATGTACCACACTTACAGCATGCATTTGCATAATTATGTGGGAGCACATGCAAATGCCTCATGACATTGAGGCGAGTGATTCGATATGCAGTTCATTTTCCATTTTCCAATTAGGCAAGATACAATGTACCACACTTACAGTATGCATTTGCATAATTATGCAGGAGCATGTGCAAATGACTCGTGATGTCGAGGCGAGTCTTTTGATATGCAATTCATCAATGCGCAGTTCATTTTCAATTTTCCAATTAGGCGAGATACAATGTACCACACTTACAGTATGCATTTGCATAATTGTGCGGGAGCATGTGCAAATGACTCGTGATGTCAAGGCGAGTCTTTTGATATGCAATTCATCAATGCGCAGTTCATTTTCCATTTTCCAATTAGGCAAGATACAATGTACCACACTTACAGTATGCATTTGCATAATTATGCGGCAGCATGTGCAAATGACTTGTGACATCGAGGCGAGTCTTTTGATATGCAATTAAGGAAAAATGCAGGGGGCTGCAAAAAAAGGAGAATATGTGACATGCTATTGTTGAAGTCCAGTTTGAAAAGAAGTGGTATTAAGGCATATACCCCCACGGATTTCTAGCCACTTCCGCATTGCAGCTGATCAACTCCACTTTGAACAAACCATCTATTCGGGCACTTTCTGGGGGGGGGGGTGGTGGGGGGGTGGAAAATCTGGAGGAGGGGGGGGGGTCTGGGAAGGAAAAAAATAGGCACTTTTTGGTTGATTTTTAGTCAAAAATACACTGTAAAAACCCTAAAATAGGCACTTTTTAGTCAAAATTCACTGTAAATAATCCAATATAGGTACTTTTTGGGCGATTTTTGCTCAAAAGCACCATACAAAACACATTACCATTTTCAGTTTCAAATTTCTGGGGGGGGGTTGGGGGGGGGCGTGGGTAGGGTCAAAACCAGCAAGTGGGGGGAGGGAAACCCCCCAACCCCCCCCCAGTTACAGGTATGATTACACCTACAAGCCTACAGTCTGCCTAGCAAAGTTGCCTATGTAAACAACCTACAGTACTTTGTCCTCAGTTTGCCTTGCAACATTGTGTAGATGTCTTACTGTAACCAGGGTCCAATGCTATGCATTACAAGCCAAGGCTGCAAATATCCTAAGGCCTAGGAGTACCTCGACCTGTATGTCAAAAGCTTTAGAGGATAGGAGCTAACAAACTGCAAGGCTTCTATTGGGGGAGGGGTTATGTAATGGGCTATTGAAACTTTTACTGTTCTATGTGTGTCTGTACAAACGTGCTACTGTAACCAAGGTACAATGTACATACATGGTCCACCAGCATATGGTGTGTTGCAAGGCTGCTAATATCCCAAGGCCTACAAGTACCTGTGTATGTCAATAGCGGATAGGAGCTAACAAACTGTAAGGCTTCTATGGGGGGTTTATGTGATGGGCTATTGAACATTTGCTGTTTCATGTGTGTCTGTACAAATGTGCTACTGTAACCAATGGACAATGTACATACATGGTCCACCAAAGTATAGCATGTTGCAGATCAGAAAAATCCTCTCAACATTGCAAATTCAATGCAAACATTGTGGGCAATCTCAAGCCCTCGCCTCCAGTGCTCTGGTCTATATTACTAAAGCACAATGTCTGTCTGTCTGTCTGTCTGTGTGCAACGCAGCCCAGAGAGTTGTGCCGGATGGATTGAGCTGAAATTTTGTATGAAGCTGCCGTAGGAAACTTCACCGTCATTTAAGGGCCGGATTTGCGGTAGCTACCGTAATCCGTGACTTATGCAAATTGCGCATACGTGTTTGATCGAATTTGAGAATTCAGTGTCAATTCATCTTGGGATATATGTAATCGACCGTGCTGATTACGAATATCACATCCGTTTTCCAGTGCGATACCGTAATCGCGAGATACAACGCATTGAATATGCAAATTGCGTTTGATCGAAGTTGAGAATTCAGTGTCAAATCTGCTTGGGATATATGTAATCGACCGTGGTGATCACGAATCCGGCATCCGTTTTCCAATCTGCTACAGTAATGACAAGATATAGCATTATCCTTTTCTACAGTAGTATGACTGTTTGTGGGTTCTGTCTGCAATGCAGCACAGAGTTCTGCTGGATGGATTGAGCTTGAGCTGAAATTTTGTATGAAGCTTGCTTGGCACATTTTACCATCAAAATAAGAGTGGCACTACTGAAGCTATCGTAATCCATGCGTTAAGCAAATATAAATAAATTATATGATACAATGTAATACAGCAGATTTTACGCGTGCTTCTGACTTATCAGAAGTGTTTAGAAAACAGTTCCGCACAGATCAATGGTGTAGTGCCTATGATGTCCGTTACTTTTCTGGAGCTCCTGGGATCAAACCTGTGCCATAAAAATACTTGTAACTTTTTTGTTTATAACTTTTTTGTTTTGCACGTGTTTATGCTATAAAAACTTGTATCACAGCACATGCACATGGACATGGACACGCGCACGCACATGCACGCACGCGCACGCACGCGCACGCACGCACGCACGCACGCACGCACGCACGCACGCACGCACGCACGCACGCACGCACGCACGCACGCACGGACTCGCGAGTGGGTGCACGCACGCATGCGCGTGTATGTTTTAGCGTTTTAGTGGTGCGTTGTTTTAGTTTTTCTTGGCGTTGAGCACTGATCGTCGACGCATTAAACGTAATAAATAAAATATTGTGGTGCGTTTCGCCCGGTCCAATGGCCCAATGAACTTGGATTTCCCCGAAAAAGGAAACGGCTGAAAACAATTGATGCGTCCGCGTCCGCTGCTGCATCCGATAAAAACTTTCTTAATTTTAGGCTTTGCTTAGGCTTAGTCCAGACTTTGCTTAGGCTTATGCTTTGGCTTTGATTTGGCTTAGGCTTAGGCTTCGCTTAGGTTTCGGACGCAGCGGACGCGGACGCAACAATTGTGCTTTGCCAAAAAAAGACGACGTAAGGAAGACACAAGCCCAAGCCCGCCGAAAACCGCCCGCCCACGGCGCGCTGGAATAGAATCGGAAGCGTCGGACCGCGATCCTAGCTTAGACCAGGTCCAAAGGCCTTGCGCCTGCAGATCAAGGTGCATGGATGAACATATGTGAGCAACCATGCAGATTACAAAAAAGCCAATTATTATTAGCTGACTCTGAAGGGCTGATTAAAACAATTAGCCCACTGCCTATATGGGATTTATGGTGTGTCTGCTCAAGATGGTATAGTGCCTAATTTTTACTATCGAATGTAACGACTGGAGATGTAATGACGCAAGAATAAAGCGTTGCAACAAAAAAGGTGAAATGTTTTCTTGTATTGCAGAAGTGCATTGGTTGCATTGGTTTACTTCGTTTGGCTTTTGCTGCAGCACTTTACAGATTCGTCATTGTTGTTTTTAAACGGAGCATTCACAGCATGATTTTATGACGCATTGCATTGATGATGAGTCACTACTGAGGACATGAAAATATTGATACTGAATCACTTCTGAGCACGTTTTAATGATGAATGACAAACGACAAAAGAGATGAAAGGTTTCTCAGATATAGCAACAGTCTCTGCCTATTCTCGCCCCCAACCCCCATTGGTCATTGAGCTACTCGACCTTTGGGAGCCTCTGGGCGATAAACTATTTTCGGGCTCTCCCATTCTCTCCAGCCCCCCTCCCCCCTGGCCTCGGTCCATGGTCCGCTTTGGGGGCGCCGTTCGTGCATGTTTCGGATGGATCGTGTAGGGGGGCGAGACGAAAACGACCTTCAACATACAACACATACAAACAGACACACCTAAAAGCCTATGCGGTCCCCCCCCCCGCCACATAGCATCACCACAGAAAATAAAACAAAACTTCTGCAAATGAGTCTCAGCGCATGTCTCTAATTTACGTCGTGGGTGTGTTGATATGAAATTTATTTAAAACAGAGTGGGTGTTACAAGCAATTCTTTAGTGTTCATGCAAATGCGTTGGTTGACATGCATTGGCTTTGGTTGACCTGCATTCCATCACTTTGCAGTTTCATCATTGCTGTGCTTCATCATTGTACAAATGAGTATTCTCAACATTATTTTATTTCATGAGACAAATTGATGTTGAACCACTTTGGAGAACTTTGCAAGCAGGAGTCCTGAGTTGAAGCGGCTAGTGTATAAAATCCGAACCAAGCACAGCAACAAGTCACATATTCGGCGATTTTTGTGTTCGCTGGCAATAGAAGGAAATGTGCAGCGAAAATTGCGGCAACTGGAACTGACTGACATTTACATAGATTGAGTGTGAGAAATTAGCACATGCCCCATGGAACCCCATGCACACGCACGCACGCACGCACGCACGCACGCACGCACGCACGCACGCACGCACGCACGCACGCACGCACGCACGCACGCACGCACGCACGCACGCATGCATGCAGCACTCATGCAAGCATTAGGGCACTACACAAATGTTATACGAACAGTTCATCATTGGGTGGAATGCCGGAAGGGAATGGAGCAGGATTGTAGTACGTATATGTGCTTCTCGCCTACACATCGACATTACCAACTGTACATCATCAACAACCAACATTGCAAAAATTTTAGCCAAGGACCAATTGATTCTGCAGAAACTTTAGCTGTGTCAGGTCCATGGAAATGGGCAATGACAACGTTTGAGAGAGATGAGATATGAGTTGATGGACGCTTGCGGCATTTTGGCTTGGCTGAGTGAGATGGCTCGCACAAAAATCGCCGAATATGTGACTTGTTGCTGTGCTTGGTTCGGATTTTATACATGGTTTGTTCAAAGTGGAGTTGATCAGCTGCAATGCGGAAGTGGCTAGAAATTCGTGGGGGTATATGCCTTAATACCACTTCTTTTCAAACTGGACTTCAACAATAGCATGTCACATATTCTCCTTTTTTTGCAGCCCCCTGCAAATTTTTCCTTAATACAGTGTTTTTCCGAAAGATGAGGGGATTCAACGCACGCACGAACGCGCGCTCGCATGCTCGCACGCACGCACGCTTGCACGCACGCACGCACGCACGCACGCACGCACGCACGCACGCACGCACGCACGCACGCACGCACGCACGCACGCACGCACGCACGCACGCACGCACATATGCATACACACGTTCACTGATGTAGGTTCACACACAATGTACCTGTGACTGAATCGAACATGGCAAATTTGAAGTAAAGCAAGTACCAACAGCCTAGCAGACATACATGCGTGCATGCACATGCAGTTGTGCTATATTGCTGCGCCAGAGCATAGTGATGTAAAGTATGGAAATGATCAACATGACTAGGCGGTCAACTTTTCTGTTTTTGCCAAAGTGATTGGACCTACAGACATCAAGTTACTTGCGAAGCAGCTGTTTGTTGGTGTGCGTGCGTGCGTGCACATCTGTAGTGCCATATCGGTTCGTAGGACCATAGTGATGTAAAGAATCAAAGTGATCTGCATGTGCAGGCGGTCAACTTTTGTGTTTTGGCCAAAGTGATCGGACCTACCCATATCGATATTTATCGATTATCCCGGAAGTGAAAATATTTTGGTGCGTCGGATCGCGTTGACTTCAATGAATGAAATGTTCTACACCAAAGGGCGATCAACTTTATTATTGATGTTTAGGCCATCCGACGCATTCCCTTTGCTGGGCGACAATGTGCGAGGACGCCATAACTTCTCAATAGAATTATTGCATCGTTGGACGAAACTTGATGAAACTTCGAGAATGACTTGCCACGGGAGTTGAGTCAGCAGTGTACATTCCTGTTATCACAATGGGTTGAGGGGCCACGAATGCAACGCCATAGAAACATCG
Organism: Paralinhomoeus sp. GSCO2_6; assembly: GCA_030248085.1. Lineage (NCBI taxonomy): Eukaryota > Metazoa > Nematoda > Chromadorea > Monhysterida > Linhomoeidae > Paralinhomoeus > Paralinhomoeus sp. GSCO2_6. The sequence goes on along the minus strand of JASAMY010000919.1, from coordinate 20,099 downwards.
ATTTTCCCCCCAAAACAGGCACACACTTTTAAGAGTCGTCATTTGTGCTGTGGTCTATCAAATTTCCTAAAACTTCGCAATCTCCTTTCCTAAACCTTTGTTTATATCCACACAAAATATTAAAGCAATCGCCCTTCAGACGTGGGGTTATTCAAAATCCCAGGTGGGCAGAATAAAAAAACACCCTGTACAAGTCATGAACTGTCTCGATGCGTTCCCGCCGGCCGCCGCGCACAGCAAATTGGCAGAAGAAGATCGTCGGCCGTGCGCTTGCTCGTTTGTTCTTGTTAAAGGCCGATTTATAATCATCCGCGTCCGTCATCCGTCATCCGCCGTCCGTCATCCGCGTCCGTCAAACTTCCCGATTTATAATCATCCGTCTTTGACGGATGGCGGACGCGGATGACGGACGCGGATGATTATAAATCGGCCTTAAGCCTGCATCAGAGAGCTGGCCTCGCAGGGCTTGATTGGCACCGATTACCTCGGGCGAGCGTGCGATTACCTCGTAAATTGGATAACAACCGCACGCGAGGCGCAACCGTTCTTCTCGGCCGTTCGTCGTCGACGGCGACTACGGGACGAGCCAGTGCGGTCCGCGTCCATTCTTGACGAAAGGTCCCAAAGAGGATTTGACTCTGAGCCATGCCGGTTGCTTTCTCGATTGCAGTGGCGCTGAGTACGCTGATGTGCGTCCAAGGACAAGCGGGTAGAACACCGCGCACCTTCATCCTAAACAGCAGCAAGCAGAAATGTTCAGTTCTGCTGCCCGTGAACGCCACAACCTGGCTGGCGGAACACAACTACGTCCGTGCCAAGCCTGAGGCGGACAGCATGCAGACCATGGTATGCTTCAGCGTCCTGGGCGCGTATGCACAGTCGAAAATCTAGCGTAGCATTTGCTTGAGTCTTGAAGATTCGAGCACGCACTTGTCTAGCCGTATGCACAGTCGAGCAAATGCTTCCGTCTAGAGTAGCGTCTACCCATTTTTTAGACTCAAGCTCAAGGACAGCTCAATATCAGTCTAGGTTGTTTTTCTTGAACGCTAAATTGTAATTTTTGTTGTTAAAAAAAGCTTGGAGATGTGGGCAACAGCAGAGAGATATGCGACGCATGCGAGAACGCGAGTACGCGTTTCCGTTTTGAATCTGCCGACCCGAAAGAGATGAAAAATTGCGAGATACAAGCGGTAGCGGCACCGCTTCACTAGCGAATATCGGGCATGAAATCGCTCACATAATGGAAATGATATTAAAAAAACTAACGACAGTGGTCGTCTGCCTGAAAGTGCAGTATATTTTTTTCGGCTTAATTAATCTTAATCTTAACTTACTTAGCTTGCTTAACTGGGTATACTTGTCCCTTGCATTTTCTTTGAATTGGCAGAAATAGCTTTGGTTGTCGTATGAGGGACTCATTTTCACTGCAAATGCTTAGTTTCACTGCGTTTTACAGTTGATATATAAATCACGTTTTAGTTTCGAACTTCTGCTTGAAGTAGCGTCTTGAGCAAGCGTATGCCGTGCTTGAACTGTGCATACGCCGCTTCAGTAGCATCTAATTAAGACTCAAGTTCAAGCAAATGCTAGAATCTCGAACTTGAGTCTAGAACTGTGCATACGCGCCCTGTATTCACAGCTATACTTTATGAAGCCAGTCCAGACGCCAGCAGCCGGCAATATAGAGCCTATAGACGCGACACGTCTGTAGATTTGGGACGAAGAGCTGGCGGCGCTGGCGGCCTCGTACGCGCTCAACTGCACGTTCCGGCACCGATCGAAGGCGCGCCTTTCGACCGACCGCTACCCGGGCGCCGGCGAGAACCTCTACGCGCAGTCGGCCGCCCGCCCGCTTACGGCCAGGAGGGCCGTGCCCGTGAGGCGCTGGTTCAACGAGGTCCGAATTCGCGTGCTTCTCTCTGCGGGCGCGGCCGCTAGAGGCGACTACGACGGCCGTTCATTCAGCACCTCTACTACGACTACGAGAGCAACTCTTGCCGAGCTGGCAAACTCTGCGGCCACCACACGCAGGTGCCTGCTGCGGCGCTTGTCGCCTGGGCCACAGCTGCTTGCGCGCGATGAGAGCCTACACGACCATTGAGGTTGTGTGGGCGACGAGCTGCGCCGTTGGCTGCGCCATCGCCCGGTGTCCCACGATCGCGCACGCTGGCCGAGTGACTGGCGGCTACGTCGCCGTCTGCAACTACGGTCCGAGGCGCGTAAAATTCAGACAGCACGAAATTGCAATTCTGCGTTTGCAAAACCGCGCCGCGATTCAGCGGCAACTACCCGGGAGCGCGGCCCTACCGCACAGGCGCCACCTGCTCGCAGTGTCCCAACGGGTGCGACTCTGACGGCCAACTCTGTGGTGGGCATTCTTGAATTCGAAAGAACGCGGAACTTCAGTCTCACGAAAGTGTTGCTGCTTCAGTCTCGACGTGCAGGGCGGCCGAGGCAACGGAACAGCCGAGCAGCAGCGGCGCCGGCGGCGTCTCCTCGAGCTTCCTTGGACTTTCCCCAATGCTTCGCGTTGTCTACGTCCCTTGGGATGTGTTGGGATTGGCCAAATAAAACCGAACCGAACCGAACCGAGCACGGGCGCGCCGGTCGACGAGCAGCGTTCCACCACGCTGGAGGTCTGCCTGGCTGACTGCAGACGCGTGCACCGCCAGTGCGGCGACCAAGGCGCTACCGAACCCGTCGACTGCTAGCTAGCCACAAACAAGCGACCGCGCGAACAATCAGAAGGGACGAGTCCGCTTGCCCAACTAAACCCAATCCGCAATGTGTAGCCAAACCACAAGCGCGACTCTCGGATACACTGGTCAGCCGATCCCATCCAGCACAATGTTCGTTCTGCATGTAGCGTCTTCGCAAGGCAGTTGTTCAGAACAAGCGCACAAGCACGCGACAAGCAATCTGCAAAAAAAAAAAACGTTTGAAAGGCTCGCGGACTTGGAGGGAATAAGGCTGCAACTGCAATGACTACGCAGGCGCAAACTCGACCAGGAAACGCAAGCGGAAAGAGAGACGTGAAAATTGAGCGGGCCGCAGACTAGCGCGCGAACACCACGTAGGTAACCGGAATCACAGACCTCAGCTCAGACTGTCGACTGCGAGTGTATTATCAGGCGGTTACATGTATACAAGGTACATGTGTATATGAGGCCGTTAGACGAAGAACATGGACTTGGGACCGGTGAGCTTGAGCTTGTCGCTCGTCAGGCAGTTGGCGAGCTCCTCGTCCGTGGGCAAGCAGCCCTGCTCGTCCGTCTCGCGCATTCTGCGCAGCGAAACAAGCAGTCAGTCACGCGCGGCAGCTGCACCACAACTCGAGTCATCAGAGGAGCCCACTTGAGCACGAGCTGTCCCCGCGCCATGTCGGCCGCGCGGTCCGCGTAGTACGTGGGCGCCGGCAGCGACACGGAACGCGTGCATCTGCGGCACACAAGCGCTCGCTCCGCCTCGCTCGTCGTCACGGACGCACGCACGCAAGGTCAGGCAGGCAGGCAGACTGACAGTGCCAGGCACGTCTGCACGCGCGTGCTGCACACGTCTGCACAAGCGGGGAGGCAGGCAATAGGCAGGTAGGCACTAGGCAGGCAGGCAGCAGGCAGGCAGGCAGGCAGGAGGGCAGGCACTAGGGGCAGGAAGGCAATGAGGCGAGCCAGGCGCGTACCGGACGTAGTGGTGGGCGAGGCGATAGCTGAGCGAATGCATCTGGTCACTGGTAAAGGACGAGTCGTCGTGCAGGACGCGGTAGTGGGCTGGCCTGGTCGTGCCTTGGATTGCGCAGTGCGTCGCCTGTGGCGGCGGGCAACGCCGTGGGGTCGAGGGGCGCGCGCGGGGGCGCGCCTGGGTACGGGCGCAAGCGTGGCCGGGGGGGGGGGGGGTGCACCTGGAAGTAGTCGTGCTCGTCGCGCTGCGTGATCTCGCGGTCGACGGCCGTGCCGGCGGGCACGTTGCCGCCCCTGCCGCAGCGGTCGGCGTCGTTCTTGGCGTAGAGGCGCGTGCCGTGGCGCTTCTGCACCACCACGTACGTCAGTCTCGGCTTGTAGTCGGCGCTGCAGGCGGCGCAGGCCCGCTCCAGCGCGTACAGCTCCACGTCCAGCACCTACGTTCGAGAGCCGTATGACACGCTTCGTGGGTGAGAGTAGTAGAGTATGGTGGTCATGCAGCAGACATTTGGCGCAAATTCAAACATAAGCATACTGTAGCCACTTGCAGTAGCCAAAAAGTGGATTGGGGCATTCACCAGACAAAATTAACCAAGATACCGTAATCCACTACAGTAGCCAAAAAGTGGATTGAGGGCATTACCTAGACAAAATTTAGCAAGATATCATTACCTTGAAATATTCTACAGTAACCCCAAGCATTACCTAGACGTTCTGCCAATCCCAAAAAGCATTACCTAGAGTTCTACCGTAACCCAAAGCCATTACCTAGACGTTCTACCGTAACCCGAAAGCATTACCTAGACGTTCTGCGCCCCAAAAGCATTACTTAGGCGTCTACCCTATGCCCGAAAGATCAAAAAAATTTCCGAGTTCGTCGCGCCCTCCAAAATCGTGTCGCGCCGCGACTGGGAGCGACCATAGTCGTTGGCGCCCGCCCGCGGTTCGGGGTGCCAGCCTAGAGTGGACATAGTCGCAAATAGGCTCTAAAAATAACGGCGTCCAATGCCGACTTGACGCGACATACCGTAAAGTGTCGAATAGCAGCGTCTCTCTTCGAGCGGTACAACGCTACAACATAGGTAGGTACGTACGTGTGCCTATGTACATTGTACGGTACGTACCTACGCCGCTACTCGATGGTGCGAATTGCGCGGCCTGGCGCCGGCAATTCGTAGGGGGCCGCGGCGGGGGCAAACTCGCGTAGGCAGAGCCCATCCCCTCCTCTCTCTCTCGCCACTCCCCGCACTTTCTTATTGTGTAGTCGGAATGCGCAGGGCCAATCGGTCGGCATCTCGCACGTGACTCGCACTGACCATATGACGACCAATCGTGTGGGCGGCAGTGGCCGTCCCGTGACGCGGCCGCAAGGCTTTCCTCCTCCCTCCCAGTCCCCTCGCCAGCAGCTGCCTCCCGCCCACCGTGCTCTCGGTGGCGGCGCGCCATCCAATTATTGCCCGCCCGCTGTTGTTGTAATTGGCCTATGCAATACGGTGCGCGCGGTAAAAAAGGTCGGCGCGCGCGAGCCGTCGTCCGCTGCAAAGATCAAAGTTTGGGCGGCTTTGGGTGTGGCTGTGTGTATTCGTTCTAACGGTCACCGATTCCCACTACTTCTCCCCGTCGCGGATGACGCCAACGCACAGAAACAGCCGCTCGCCGGGTGGCTCTCTCCAAAACAGGAACTAATTTATCGTTTCCCAAAAGCCGCCTTCATCTTTCTCTTCTCTGGTGCCAAACGCGGAGCGGAAGCGGGCAGCGCCGGTTTTGGACTGGGAAGTGCCGCCGTTAAGGGAAGGCGACAGCAGACGTCGATTAATCTTCGAGCAGGTAGAAAGCTTGCCCTCGCCCGCGTTCTCTCCATTAGCCACCAAAAATACTCTCGCCACTTGCCAAAAGCCCAAAGAAAATGTCAAAGTCGCGCAGCAATGGTAGCTTTGCGGTTGACGACGACGAGGGCGGCTGGCGTCGAAAGGGCTCAGCCAAGCCGACCCTTCGAGGCGTGCTTGAAGAAGACGACGAGCTCGTCAACGTTTCCCAGCGATCCGGCGGTGTTGACGACGAGTCGTCCCACAAACGCCAACAGCGCGCACCGGAAGAAGAGGACGTCACGTACATATCGGCGTACACCTTCTTCAAAGAGAATCGACGCTTCAAAGTTGGCCAGTACCATGTTTTTGGCAAGGTTGGCCAGCTTACAAGCGATTGCTGTAATGCTTGTACCAAGACGCCCTCTCATTATTCCTAAGACCATCGCATCGCCCAATCACGTGCTGGAATCTGGCGAGGTGTTGGCCGTGCGTCCGTTCCTGGCGCCGAGCGGAGGTTAGAAAGCCGATTAAACATTTTAACTGTCGCTTAGCCCGAGAGTTCAACTTTAGAAGTCCGATTTACAATCGGCTACTATCTGCCAAAGACCGAAACGGGACGAGGCGGTTATACGTACACTAAATACCACTTCTGTCCCAGTACGGAATTCGCCAAGCTGTCCCTGGACACGATGAGCGAGTTATTGGGCCCTCTCAAGCGCGAAATACAAGATGAGGCATTTCGCCTGCAACAATTCGTACCTCCTCACGTACAGCCACCCGCCGTGCAGCGCAAGCTGTCGTCGGCCGGCCAAGGCCAGTCTACCCGCTCTCGATAACAGATCGCACACCTTTATCACGCTTTCGATTAGGACCATTTAGGACACGCCCTATTCGTCTCTCTCATCCGTTTGGCGCATTAGACTAGAACGCCTCGACTACGCGTGCATTGGCTTACTTCTGCCGTCTGTTAGCAATAGTTTGCCCATCGGCGTATGTAGGGAGGAGGGGTGGGGCAGCATTTAACATGTGGCATGCCTCTTTTTGCAAAGTTGTCAAACTCGCAGTAACAAATTAATGCGCGTCTGTAGAATGAATCTTTGCACTTCCGACTGTGAAGTAAAAAATATGGGCCCGGTCTTCTTCCAAATGCTCAAACTTTTATCCATTAAGATGTTCAATGCTGGTTATGGACCGCATTGGTCAGTCCTAGATACGCCGCAGCCTCGCCCTGGTAGATAGTTTGGGACTCTCGCCTTTGCCAGCTTCATCTCCTATTGCTTTTAGTCAAATAAACGCTTTTTTGTTGGATTGCATTGGTTGGCTGCATGAAAGCTTGGAGCCGACAAAGCTCTCTCGATACCGTACTCTTGCATTCTGTTTCGGTCCGTCTCGCCACTAGCCACAGATCACGGTGTAGCGCACTCGCCAACATGGCGTCGGCGTCGTCGTCATCCTCCTCGTTCTCCAGCGACTCTCCAACCCACTACTCCACCACTCGTCCCAAAATCCGCTGCGTTGGACCATTTTACAAGTGCAAGCACGACTACACCGTTTCGGTCAATAAGTTTTTTCGTTTTGTTTTGAAAAAAAAGCGTGTGGGTTTAAATTTATTTTGTAATCGTTCAGCGCAAACGGAGACGTCCGCCAGCGCCGCCTCGAGGAGTCTCTCCGCCTCATCGCTCGACCACGAACACAAACGTAGGCCGACTGAAATATGCGCAGCAAACGAATACTATGCAACATGCAATATATGCAATATGCAATATGCAACATTCAACACTATGCAACATAACGTGTTGAATTTAAGCGCCCTCGCCGATCGAGTCGGAATTCGCCATCAGCAGCGCGTCGCCGCTCGCCTTCATCATCGCCGTCCGTTCGACATGGACCAACAACGCAGCGTCATCGATTGTCGTCGCCGCCTCGCCGTCGACGCTCGTCTCCAACGCCCATCGTCGCAGCCTCGAGCCACAAACTCTCGCTCGTGTCGTCCGGCTCTCGACGCCAACCGCCAACGCCCGCCACTGCCACCAGCCGCGCGCGCCCTCGGGCGCCGTCTCGCCATCGACGTCCATCGCCGCGTTCGCCAACGCCCAAACGAAGACGCCCCCCAACGCTGACTCGTGGAGGAGGAAGACAGTCGTCCCCGCCGCAACGTCCTATCGTAGCCGCCTCAAGGAGGGTACTAAAACAAAATGTAACAATAGAACATGCTTTTTGATAAAAAATGCACATTTTTTGTGAACGTTTAGGGTCGATCGAGTTGGCGTGCACCTTCGGTCTCGTCGTGGTCACCATCTCCCTCAACATCACGCGGACGGCCATCGTCAACGCCCGGATCCCGATCCGGTCGGCGTCGTCGTCAGCGCGCGTCTTCCCCTCTCTCTCCGCCACCACGTTCGTCGACGCAGCCTCGTCGTCAGGCCGTGGATGCCGTGGAGGTGCATCTTTCAATTTTTGTTTTGAGTTTTGTTTTATTGACATTATCTCGATTTAGACCGACGATTCGCCTCCCCCACGCCTTTCGCCTCAAGTTGTGGCGCCGCCGCCGGCGGCATTGGCCGACCCGTCCCCTCGGGCCCAACTGGCCACCGACGACGCTGACGACGACAGAATTTCTCCCCCACCCCCCGTTGTTTCCTCCGAAGACGACGACGACGATGATGACGAGGCCGGGGAACGCCCGCCTCTTCGCCCTGGTCTTCGCCTAGAAGGTGTGCCACAACCCCCTGGCCGGCAACGAACGCTCGACTCGTTGCACCATCGGTGGCGCGATTTTTTGCGTTCTGACGTGTATTTTCGCGATGCTCGCCGCTTCTCGTTCTCGTATCGCGTGCGCGGCGGTTTTGTGGACGAGGCTGACCTGCAGAAGATGGCCGATTATGCGGGCGCGCTCATTGATGCCTACGCATCGTGGTATCGCTTGATCATGCGCGTTTCTTATTTTCTGTACAGTCATCGCAAGCAGGAGTATCGACTATTCGCCGCCTCGACTAACACCATTTTTTGGAACCGGTCATACAAAAGCGCTCGCGAGTTACACGCGGCTATTCGCGACATTAATCCTGTTGAGATAAGTAATCTCGCTGAAGACAATTGTCCCGCGGATGGTAGCGAGTGGTCGTTTTACGGTTTTGCCGCGGTCGAAGTTGATGTTTATATGATGGTGTAATAAAGTGGTCCGCTTTTTTTCAGAGGTGCTCAAGTGGAAGTGCGTGCAGAGGTTTGACGGAAAAGGCTACGCAAAGGAACTACTGGAGGGTTCGTCATCGTATTCGCTGATTCTGTGCATCGCCGCTCATAAAGCGGCCGACGAAAAAGCAACTCGAGCAACGCCCGCTGCAATCAAGAGGGTGGCCCACTCCGTTCGCGAGTCTTTGGCTGCGCCCCCGGACGCCGACGACCCGGAGTCGGTCGCCGAGGCGGCGGGCTGCCCCGTCGAGGTGTTCTACTGGCGAGACGCGGTCGACGGCGTCGGCGAGGCGTCCGTGTCGGTTAGACGCTCTTCTCTCTCGTCCGCCTTGGGCGAGCTGCGCTTGCTGGCCACCGCGCGTCGATTCTACCGCATCCTGGACGTCGAGCGCTTCCTCTGCTCCCTGGCTGGGCTGGAGCACTGTCGTTTCTGCGGCAGGGCCTTCCGCAAACAGCAAAACCGATACAATCATGAAAAGACTTTTTGCAAGCACCCCTCCAGAGAAAGGACCGCAATACGCTGGATGGCCGGTTGGCGAATCTTTTTCTCTTTCCGTGCATGCACTGGCACGCACGCACAGGCAGCACGCACTGGCACGCACGCACCGACACGCGTGCACGCACCGGCACGCACACCCTGGCACGCACGCACCGACACGCGTGCACGCACCGGCACGCGCGCGCCGGCACGCGCGCACCGGCACGCATGCACGCATTGGCAGGCACGCACCGGCAGGCACGCACCGGCACGCACGCACCGGCACGCACGCACCAGCATGCACGCACTGGCACGCACGCACAGGCACCCACGCACCGGCACGCACGCACTGGCACGTACGCACCGGCACGCGCGCACCGGCACGCATGCACTGGCACGCACGCACGCATTGGCATGCACGCACCGGCAGGCACGCACCGGCACGCATGCACCGGCACGCACGCACGCATTGGCATGCACGCACCGGCAGGCACGCACCGGCAGGCACGCACCGGCAGGCACGCACCGGCAGGCACGCACCGGCACGCACGCACCGGCACACACGCACCGGCACGCACGCACGCACTGGCACGCACGCACCGGCACGCACGCACGCACTAGCACGCACGCACTGGCACGCGCTCGGCAGCCACTGCATTGTAGACACGATTACAGACGTCAGACGCTCTCCCTATATACGGACGTTCTCCTCTCGACGGGTGGAGGAGACGCTGTTTTTCTGCTTGGCTCTCGACCGTCTCACAAGAGAAAGAGCCGAGGACGGCGCCGCGCCGCCGACCAAAGTTTTGGTAACTCGCCTGGCCACGAAATTTGTCGGGGAGATGACGCGGCATGGGCTGGAGCCTCTGCACGTGCACCAACCGGAACTGTTCCGCCGTTACTTCGCCCTAGTGACGCAAGTCACTGGCGTCGACTTTGCCGTCATGACCTACGACTCGAGCAAAGGTGGCATTTCCACCGTGGTACCAGCCGCTTCCGGACGACCCGTCTTTGAAGTGGCCAACGTCCTTTTTGACGAGACGAAGTCGGAATTTCTTCTAATGGACCCAAAGGGACGCTTTCGGAATCCGAATCATCAGCTGTATTCGTGTCCGTTCTGCAACCAGATCTTTTCATGGCGGTCCTCTCGCGACAGACACAGAAGAAATTATTGTCGGTTCAAGAAGTGGCGGTCGCGCGTGCCCATGGACTCGTTGATTGCCAAAGCGCACCGAATTCGGTGTCCAACGGTGCCCAAGCGCTACAAGTGTCGTCAGCACCTGCCGGAGAAGTTGGAGGAGGCTGGCGTGGGACCCGTCCGGCTGGAAGACTTTAACAGTCTGGCCCTCTGCACCTACGACACGGAGACGTTCAACAAGGGCACCTGGAACCGCCTGTCGGAGCACACGTTCACTTCCGACTTTCATCAACTCTACCTGATTATCGTCTGTTTCGTCGAGTCCCGAGGCGCTTCGCCGGAACTGCACTTTTTGGAGCGCACCGAGCAGAGGCCGTCTACCCAGACCCTGTTAGAGGAGTTCGCGGCCCTCCTGCTGCGCCTGTCCGACAGGGCGAGGGAGATCAAGGCGGACGCCGTGACCGTCTACTACAACAGAATAGCCAAATTGAAGGCGAAGCCGAGCGTCGCCGCCAACTCGTTCGAGACTCGACGGCTGGAAGCTTGCGAGAAAGCCCTCGACGCGTACGTCGACAAGCTGTTGGTGTTCGGGTTTAATCACCGCGGCTACGACGCGCACCTGCTTCTGGGACGCGGCTTCGGCAAGGCGCTTAAGGAGGCCGAGCGTTCGACCCTGTTTCCCCGCATCAACGTGAAGTCGGGCAACGTGCTCTCGATCAACAGCTGCAGAACGCGCATGATCGATGCTCTCAGTTATTGCCCTGGAAGGATATCGCTCAAGAAATTTCTGAAGGCCTTCAAGCAGGCCGGGGTTTCCGGCAAAGAAATCTTTCCTCACGGAGCCGTCAAGTGTTTAGCCGACCTCTCCCGCCCCCTGCACACGCTCACGACGGCCGACTTCGACGACGCGCTGGGCAACGGCGTCGGCTTTCTAGACTCGGACCTCAGGCAGTGGGAACTGGATGGTCGACGCGGCGAGAGGCCCGCGGCCGGCAACGCGCTTCTGAGGCAGTTGCGCGACAAGTGGGAACGATGCAATCTGCAGAGTCTGCGTGATTTGAGCAGATACTATGGAAGGCGAGGCGATTGTGTTTTGTCGATTGTCGTGCGCGCGCGCGCGCGCCGGCGTCCACTCCTCCCTGCGTTCAGATACGATGTGGAGGGCTTGGCCAAGGCGCTGCAGCTCATGGCCGAGGAGTTCGCGGTCGAGTTCGACTCGCCGCTCGCCTTTTACGCGCACGACACCCTCAGCAGCTTCGCCACGCGTAAGTAGGGCGGGCCGGCCGGCGGCCGGACGGACGCCACGCGCTTTAGATTACGTAATGAGTCGGCAGCGGTCGACCGGCTCTGGCGCCGACGTCTGCCTAGTGCCGGATGAAGCTCTGTACGAAATGCTAAAGAAGGGTAATTTGGATGCGCGTTTCTTTTCTCGCCATCTCGATTAATCGTCTCCGCAAACTTTCAGACATTCACGGCGGCTTCTGCGGCGTCATGCGGCGCTCGACGACGGTGGGCGAGAGCCTCATCAAGGAGCGTCTGTACGGCAGCGCCGCCAAAGTCGTCCGATGCATCACGGCATACGACGCCAACAGGGGGGGGGGGGAGGGCGCCGCAAACCCCAAAACAGAAGGATTTTGTTGCGATTTATTGTTATTGATTATTGACTAATTAAAAATCACAAAAAAGCAATGTTATCGGCGCTCCCCCCCACCCTCTCCAGTTTATACACTTCGTCTCAAGGGGACCCTATGCCCGTCGGCTACGGCATATACAGGCACGCGAGCGACGACTTTCGTCCAAGGCGAGTCGTTAGGCGCTGAGGGGGGGGGGGACTTTTTTCGTCGCAACGGTGTTGGCCGTCTTAGGTACTTTGCGAACAGAAAGCAAACGGCCGAGGCCCTAGAGTGGCTCAACTTCGCTCGCGACGTGCAGTTGGGAGGCGTCCGGGTGCGAACGGCCGCGAACAAGGGCGAGAAGATGCTCGTCGACGAGCAAACCGGCAGGCGCGTCTACCTGGACGGCTACGTGGCCCGGGGGGAAGTCGATCATCCTATTGGCTTGGTGAGGCCGCTAGGGCCGCGACGGCGGCCGACGGACGCGTGTTTGCAGGAGTACAATGAGTGTGGCGGGCGCACTTCGCACGGTTACTGCCCAGAGCACAGGTCGGCGGACGACGACGGCGACCTTACTAGCGTCGGCAAGAAGCAAGCGGAGTCGGACGCCCGCGAGCGCTGGTTGCGGGAGAAATTGGGCGGCCATCTTATCGTGGAGTGGTCGTGCGCTTGGCGTCGTCGCAAGGAGGGCGGAGACCCGGAAGTCGTGGAGTACATGAAGCAGTTCGACATGGGCCTCGACAAGGTGTCGGACATTTTGACGCAAGAAGAAATGCTTCGGGCCATTCTGGATGGTCGAGTGACTGGTGAGTCGACTCTCTCTCTCTCGCTCCCGGCGTTGTTGGCAAAGCTCCGCTTTCAGGTCTCGTCGACATCGACATGCGTGTCAGAGAAGAGTGTTGGGAAAAGTATTCGGAGTTTCCACCATTCTTTCGGAGCATCGAAATCAAGTGGGAGCATCTGTCCGACTACATGAAGGGGTACGTGGAAAGCTGGAGCCTCGACTTTTCTCCTAGAAAGAGCCTCATCGCGTCCTTTGTTCACTCTGGTGAGTGTGCTCCCATCTGTCGAATTGAATGTTTCACATTCACTTGTTGTTGGCTGACGCCACTACAGGATTTCTTACCACGGAGAACGTGAGGGATTACGTGCTGCGCATGTTCCCCGGCGAGCTGGATATTTTGAAAATCCGCTTCGTGTACCAGTGCAAGTTGGCCTCGCCCACCAAAGCGGTTCTGGAAGATATTGTGGAGCGACGCGTACGGGCCGATCTGGCCGGCAACGATCTCAAAGGGGACACCATGAAGAACATATCGAACGCCTGCTTCGGCTCCACCATCCAGCGGCTGGAGCGACGCTCGACGCTCAAGCTGACCTCGTCCTCGAAGATTCATCACCACTTGTCCAGCCCCTACTTCGTCGCCTCTTACAACGCGGGCTTGGAGTTAGTGATCTGTTTCTGTTTTGTTTGCATTGCAAGCTCTGACAAAAAATAATACCCCCCCTCCGATTTCTTTTTAGCGACAATCCCTCCGACACGTTGGCCGTGACACACATCTCTAACAAGAGCGTCATGAATTTGCCCTTCACCTATGGATTCTGCACTCTGGCGAGTTTAATTTTTTGTTGGTAAGACATTCGAAACATTTTTCAGTTCATTTTTAGTTGAATGCCAAAACGAGAATGGTAAGATTCGTTTGGCGCTTTTTACACAAGTTCGTGGACGCTTCCGACATTTCCCTTCTCTATACGGACACGGTCAGTGCATACCTGTACTGGGAATTGGACCTGGGGGGGGAGGTTTTGGGCACTTTCTGGGGGAGGGGTGGTGGGTGGGGTGAAAATCTAGAGGAGGGGGGTCTGGGCAGAACAAATAGGCTATTTTTGGTCTATTTTTAGTCAAAAATACACTGTAAACGCAAAATAGACACCTTTGGGTCGATTCTTGCTCAAAAACTGGGCGCTATCGTATTTGAGGGGTCCTTTCAACTTTCAGGGGTCCTGTATTATTTTAGGGGTCCGATAGGAAAAGTGGGGTCCAATGGGTTTAGGGGTCCTTTGGAAGGATCGGCAACACTATCCCAGCGTTTTAGGGGTCGTTCCACGTGCACGTTCCACTGTTGTAGTAGGGCGCCAATGCCGATCCTTCCACGTGCACGTTCCACTGTTGTAGTAGGGCGCCAATGCCGATCCAAACAGCCCTGAGCCCACCTATCATTGATTACTCGATTTCGGCTTCGCTTAGACTTAGGCTTTCGCTTAGGCTTAGGCTCTGCTTAACCTTGCTTAGTGTGCTACCACCACACCGCCACACCACACCATTCAGCGTTACGTTACGCCAAACAACGCCAACACGAGCAGCAACGCCAAAGCCTAAGCCTACAGCAGCCTAAGCGAAAGCCTATATCTAAGCCTAAACTTTGGTCCTGTTGTTCGTGTTGGTCGTGTCAAGCAATCAAGCATGTCGTGTCTAAGCAATGCAAAAGCCTGAACCTAATCAAAGCCTAAGCCTAAGCAAGGCTTAGAATGATGGCACAGTGTTGTCGATCCTTCCATAGGGCCCCTAAACCCGTCGGACCCCACTTTTCCTATTGGACCCCTGAACTAATATGGGACCCCTCAAGTCTGAAAGGACCCCTCAACTACGATAGCGCCAAAAACTGTACAAAACGCATTTATTTTGCATTATTGTATGTAGTAGAAACTTTCCAAAAAGTCTGGGGGGTCTGAGTGGGGTTCAGGACAACCTGGGGGGGGGGGAGGGATGGGGAGGGTGTGGGTAGGGTCAAACTCAGCACCTGGGGGGGAGAGGGACCCCCAAACCCCACCCCAGTTACAGGTATGGGTCAGCGCCTCTTTTTGCCGTAGTAAATACAACAAAAAAAATAAATTAAACGCTGGTGCCAATTATAGGATTCGATCTACTTCGCGCTTTCCCAACCAACCCTGGAGGAGGCCGTGAAGCCGTCTCTGCTCGCCGAGTTTCGAGCCGAACAGCGGAGCCTGCTGGTCCAGAGCGACGAACCCAGGACAAGGAAGGAGCTGAACAGGTGGAAGCTTGAGACGGAGAACGTGCGCAAAGCCATGTTTCCCTGCGGCAAGCTCTACTATTTGGAAAAATTCGAACCCGAGACGAACCCGCCGAAAATCGGACACAAGGGCTTTCCGATGCGCTGCGGCGCGCATCTGCTGGACAAGCGTTCATTCGAGGGGCTGCTGGCGATGGAAGCTCCTCCCGGCCGCGTCGAAGTGCGGGGCATCAAGGCGCGTCACGGCAAAGCGGCGGCCTACGCCCAGACCAAGGTCGGTTCGCCCGGGCGGCGCCGCGCCCAACGACAAAAATCAAAAAAGAACGCAACGCGTCGCAGGTCGGACTCACCGGTCTCTACACAAAGCGACCGTTGTTGGCCGACGGCAGCCAGACGGTCTCCTACGAAGAATTCTACGCGGACAACAAAGACGCCATGCCCGAGTTGTTCGCTCCCTGGGACGTCGCTCGAGGCGCAGAAGCGACAATCGTTGACGACGACGATGACAACGACATTGGCGATGAATAATGTGACAACACGAAGCGCGCGCAAACACGTCCACGCGAGAATGAGTGCGGTGCCCACAGGAAAAATCACTATTTCTTTGTCGGTGTTTTGGTTCTCTGACCCTTGCCTAGTCGCCCGCGAACTCTGCTCGTAATTTGCGGAAGGAGATGCTTGTCGAAGCGGCCCAGTAGAGCGCCGAACGCCTGCTGGTCGCCCGCGTCCCCGTCCTCGCCGTCGCGAAGCCGAGCCGCGGCCGCCTTTCTCTTGGCGCGCAGCGCGGCGTCCGTACGACGCCTGTTGGCCGCCTTGACGGCTTTGGGGTCGATGGTCCGCTCGCCGCTGGCTCGGGCGGGGCCGGGGCCGGACGAGTCGTTGTCGACGTCTTCGTAGTCGTCGTCTTCGCCTGCTTCTTCTCCTTCCTCGTCTTCCGGGGCGACGCGCGTTGGAGAAGAGGGAGAGGGGGGAGGGGGAGACGAATGCGGATGGGACGGCCCGGGCGGCCGGGGGGCGGGAGGAGGAGCCGCGGGCCCTTGAGGCGAAGGCGAAGGCGCTTGAGGAGGAGGAGGTGGTGGAGGAGGGGGAGGAGGTGGAGGGGCGGACGGTGGAAAGGCCGGCGGGGCGGGAGCGGGGGCGGCTCCCAGCTGCTCGGCGACGGCCGTCCGCCTGCCCGAGGCGGCGGACAGGCGGCGAATCAACGCGCCCAGCTTGGACAGCTTCTGCGCGTCGCTCGAGTCGGCGTCTTCTAGCGTCTCCTTGTACTTGCGCTTCAAATGAATCAAACTCTCCACCGCCCAGTCGGTCTCCAAAGACTGCCGCTCGTTCATCTGGTTCAGGACGTCGTCGGGCACAAGGCGGCAGACGTTGAGGGACGACCGGCTACTCATGACGGAGAAAGGCTTCGAGAGCCGCTACCACGGCCCGGGGTCGACTGGCCAGCAGCGCCCGCTTGGCGCGCAAACTTTCCGAGCCGTCGTAGAGCACTCTGGACAAGAAGGCCTTGGTCGACTTGATCGCGCGCTTTTCGTTCGCGTTCAGAGGCACGTTGCCCGCGTAGACGTTGGCCAAGACGAGCAGGGTGGCGAGCGTGCGCTGGTCGTCCGCTTCCAGCAGCCCGGCCGAGAGCGCCAACTTGGCGCGCCGCCGTCTACTCGCGCCCCCGTCCAGGCCGCGCGACAAGGAGAGCAAAGCCTTGAAGAAGGGCACGCCTCGCAGCAGCACGAGAGGCGGCAGAGGGGGCCGTCGTCCGGGGCTGGCGGCCGCTCGAGAGGAACTAGAGGAGGTCCCGCCGCTCATCTAGTGCTGGAGACGACGCAGGCGCCTGCGCAATTTCCGACAATTTTCGTCGACTAGTTGTCAACGAGCGAGCGCGCCTGCCCACCTTCTTCGGGAGTAATCGCCAGACGGCAGCGCAGCCTCGGCTCGGCGGCGCAGTCGATCAAAAGGTACCTAAAATTAGCGAATTAAGGAAACTTCGTTGGCGTCGATGAGCGGCGTCGCTCGCCTGAGGCCCTTCTGGCGCGCCAATTGAAAGGCGCTGCTCACAAAGCCGTGCTTGCCCGAGAAGTACTCTCTCTGCAGCGTCGAGCACTGGCCGTCGGACAAGGGCCAGAACAGGCAGATGTACGAGGCGTTCTTCTTTATGGCCGACCACGCCGGCCCTCCGTTGTGCAAATCTTGCAGCACTAGAAATTTCACCAAATTCGAATAGGCTGGACGCGCGCGCGCCCACGCGCACGCACGCACGCACACACGCACACGCACCCACACGCACCCACACACACACACACACACACTCACACACGCACACACACGCACACACACACATGCACACACACACATACGCGCACACACACGTGCACAGACATGCACGCACACATGTACACACACGCACGTACACGCACGCACACACGTACACGCACGCGCGCGCACCAAAAAAGACGAAGACGTTGGCGTGGTGGGACACGACGCTCGCGATCTCGACCAGCGTCTCTCTGTTGTCCTTGTCAGTTATGAAGTTCTGCGCGTCGTCGATCTGAAAGCGGCGCCTCAAGGGAAAGTGGTGGGGATGGCGGCAGTGCTCACCCAGAGAACGTTGGGTCCTGTTTTGGAATAGAAGTCGCAGTCGGCGAGCTCTGGCGAGACGTGAGACAAGAACTTGACCGTCTGACGGCCCCTGCTGGCCACCGAGCGTCCGGCTAACTCGGAATAAAACTCTTGAAACTTTCTGTAGACAACGCAGATGAGGGAGGGTTCGGCGTCGACGGCGCAAAACTTTTGAAAGTTTGACAAGATGGAGGACACCAAGTGACTCTTGCCGCTGTTGGTCGGGCTAAAATTAAACATTGACGCGCTCGAGCAGCGCACGCGGCGTCGACAACTGACGCGACGAACCCGGCGACGACGACGACGCCCCGTCGCAACTTGAAGTCGAAAGACTCGAAGCAGTCAGCGTTCATACACGCGGTGCAGAAACCAGCGGCAGACGGCGGCGTCGAACGCTCCGGCCGGCTGCTCTGACAGAGGCGAGTCGAACAGACGAGACACGGCGCTCTCCAGGCGGGGGTGGCTGCCGGCGTCGTCGGCGGCGGCGGCAAGGTGGTCGAGCAGCGAGGCGGCGACGTAGGCCACCCAGAATCCGCAAGTGACGCGCCCCTCTCCTTGCAGGGCGGCGCTGTTGCAAAACCAATCCCCTCCCGAGACCGAGGCCAATCCGTCGAGCGCGTCGGCGACGGCCGGGGCCGGCTGGTCGCCCAGGGAGTCGAAGTAGAGCGCGTCGGCGCCGTGGAACAGCGTCAGCGTCCAATGACGCTCGTCCTTGAGCAGGACCACGACTCGTCCGCCGCGTTCCAACCGTTCCTGTACCAAATCGCGCCAGTCGCGCGCCAGGGCGACGGCGACGCCGCCACACAGTCGAGACAGACACAGCAATAATTCCTCGCCCAGCATAGAAATGCCGGCAGCTTCGAATCTGAGACAATGCGATTGCTTTTTATTCTCCAAAAACACAAAGCCGCAAGCCTACTCTCTACGCTCTTCGCCTCACGAATGGGCGCTAGGAAAGGGGGGGGGGGAGGGCGACGGACGGATGGGGGGGGGGGGAGAGGGAGGGCTAAAAGGTGCCGGGCACGTAACTAGTGGAATAAACGTATTGGCTCGACATGGACACTCTGTCGGCGAAGAAACCGATGGCCCAGAGGCAGTGGTGCGTCGTCAGCGCCGCCGACAGCTCGAAGTGGGCGCTGAGTCGGCCCACTCGGACTTCTTCCACGTAGCCATCCTCGGAGGGGGGCAGGTCGTCGATGGCCAGGCCGCCGCCGAACACGGTCAGGTCTTCGGTGAAGTGCGTGGCCGTGAAGTCGCCCACAAAGGCGTCGAAACGACTCTGCAAATGAAAAACATAATCTGCGACTCCGCTGAGAGGGCCTCCCACCCCCACCCCATCCCCCCTTACCTTGAAGCCGAGCGCGTCCAGCAAACGACTGTAGGGCAGGACGTAGCGCAGGCCTCGACGACCGACCAACTTGGCGGAGAAGTCGCGCTCGACCAGACTCTTGGGCCAGAAGTGGCTCTCGTGCTGAACCACGAGCTTGACGACGTTGGCGGGCAGGAACTTGAACGAGTTCTTGGCATAGTCGCCGTTGACGACGCTCGTCTCTTGAACGAGCAGAAGCAGAACGTCGGGTTTGCGTCCATTTGAAATCTAAAGTAAACGCAATTAAGCGGATGCGGCGTGGCCGGAAAAGGGAGCGCCTGCGCACCTCCACTTCGAAAGCTCGTTCGCCCGTGGGCAGGGCGAGAGGACCTCTCGTCTCCATGCGCGTGAAGAACCAGCTGGCGGAGCCGACGGAACTCAAAGTTTGGTGCAAAGACAGGCGCAGCTGTTCGCGCAGCAAGTGGCGGAAGAGCAGCAGGCGGGCGTCGACGAACTGGACGGCCGGCTCCCTGGAGGCGCCGTCGTCGTCGGCGTGCAGCCTGAGCTTGTCCGAGGCGTTGATCAGGACGAGCGTCAGCCGAGTGCCCCACGGCAGAAAGCCGACGCCTCCGAGAAACGGCAGCTCGACGGGCATCAGCAATTCCACTACGGCGTCGTTGGCGGTGAGATTGAAGCGGGCTTCGAAGCCGGGGTTCTCGGCGGCGGTCGTGTCGTCCACGTGGCCCGTGGCGTCCGGAAAGTAGAAGAGGGCCTCTCTCGCGTACGCCTTTTGCGCGTCGGACGTCAAGAGGCGGCACTTGACGAACTGTTCCAAGTAGTAGGCGTTGGTGTACAGCACCGTCTGCTCGTTCAGCTTCACGGTCATGGACTTGAACAGGGTGGAGGGGGCGGAGCAGGGCAGAGCCGCGCGCCCGTCCGTCGCGGCCGTCGCCGGCTTGTCTTTCAAACGGATTTTCAGCTTGAAAACGACGGCCATCTTGCAATTGGTGACCATGGTAGCGGAGGGGGGAACGGTGAAGCTCATTAGTTCGGACTTTAAATCCAGACTGTCGGCCGGCTGCTCCAGCGAGACCGTCTCTAGCACGTCGCCCTTGACGGGCGGGGCGGATTGAAACCAGTTTGTCTCGGCGCTTCTGTCGCCCATGCTCGAGGCGCTCAAATGCCGCACACCAAGTCGCAGATTTTCTTCTTCTTGACCACTCTCTTCTTCGTCTTGTTCGAAGC
>JASAMY010002100.1:0-28505 GCA_030248085.1 Paralinhomoeus sp. GSCO2_6 | reverse complement strand
GAACCTATTGCGACTGCAACAGCGCAGTCACTGGGGCAGCGAGCAACTCCGACACCAACAGAGGAGCGCAAAGTCCGAATCGGTTCACTCAGAAATGCAGGCTGCTACCACCGAACACACCGGGGCTGGTCAGAAAGCAGGGTTTGTGAGACGTTCTATGTAGCTCTTCACAGGGTCGACCAGTGGGTGATTACAAATTTATTTTTTACTTAAGAGAGACACAGGACACAGCTGAGGGAGAGAATTGAAGAGCCGATGCACAATATGTCTCAAGTGGAGCCAACTCGTTCTGCTGAAGAGGTGGTTTTTGTACTTACCTAATTTCGATCTTTCCTATGTACACCTTTTGCTAAAAACACATCCTCTCCTTCTAAGGTTGGGGCGCTGCGTACAACCGCCTACATAGATGCTCATCAAGTGCCCTGCAAAGGAATCTCCAAGCTTCAGGAAGTTCATGTCATTCAAAGGAGTCAGATGCGAAGACCCACTGGATGTGGCACCTGCGGGGCGGTATCTCATCTACAACGTCAACAAGACCGGTTCGCTGCTGCGAGAAACACCAAGATGTGCAGCGTGCCAGTGCTCCCTCCCTGGCTGCTTTTAGGCGCGAATGCTCTCGTGTGTGCAATGACCAACCACGAAACAAGAGCGGGTTCTCTTCTACGACCATGCTCCAGCGTTCTCGCCAGAGACGCTCCAGCACCTCGGTGCGACCAAGTGCTACTCGCCACTGGAATCGGTAGCGTCATGACATTGCCATTCCGCACTAAACTTGTTTTTCTTTAAAAAGACACCACCAATAGCGTCAGCGTGACCCATCAGTAGCGAAAAGGTACATTTGCACGATATTTTGCTCAAATTCCCGGTCACTTTAGGTACATATACGTCCCCTAACACTAAGTAAATTCCCGTTACGCTTAGCAAATGCACAGACGCGGAATTAGGGCATGTGCCATGGCACGCTTTCTGTGGGACGAATGCAGGGAGAACGTGCCAGCAACCCGGTTGTTTCTCATGCGAAACGAGGGGATTGTTCGAGGTGCGTTTTTCGAAGCTGGTACTTTTCTTTCTGGATGATAGAAGACAACATTATTGTAAATTCTGAATTCTATTGTGATACCTACATGGTAGTACCTGAGTCCGACCCTATTCAGCTTTGCAGCGCACTATGGTGTGGTTCTTCAAATTTTGACGTAATCGTACATACATGGGCCTCCACCACGTCTGTAACATATTTTTAATTTCAACTCAAGCGACTAATCAAATTGTGATTTTGTGTGTACAGTGTGCAGTGTGCAACCAAAACCTAATCAAATCAGGGCCCTAACCTTGTGCCACCTCCCAATTCTTGAGACTGCACCGGGCACGGCCTCTACACGTACATACCAATATGCCGAGTTTTCGGTAGCCATATTCGTCAACTTAAAATTAAGATCCTGCCGAAACCTACAAGCTCATCCCACCGGAACGAAGCATCGTTGAGCAAGTCCAGGACTACATCAACCACCCATGCTGGGCCGAGCCACTCGCGACCATTATACAGACAGTCAACTCGACCCACAAAGTCACTGACTTCGACAAGGTCTGTCCTTTGCGTGGACGACACGTTATTTTGTCTCGGGAGAACAGGAGCAGGTCGTCGCGTTCTCGAAGCAAGTCAAACTGCTATTCGCAGAGATGAACCAGTTTCCCGACGAATGACCATTTCACTGCTCTGCTTACCGCGAAAACTGCCTCTGAATTGGCCTAGGACTAGGAGTGCGTAGTCGTTCTCTGACACTCCGACACGGCGACGCCTCTGTTGACTGAAATGCTTGTGTTTTTTATTTTATTTTTGTGAATTTTCTAAGAACAATTACAATGTAAGGCCCCTTCGAGACATTCCATCCACGCAAGAGCTCGCGGCGACGAATCGAATCGAAATAGGTACATACCAAAGTCGTCTCAATTTACCGGTAACCAAGATTTGTCCCCGAAATCGATTTGTCACAATGTTTAGCTTGGCTGCAGAAAACACATGTTGACTGTATGCGTGGTAAGTATGAACGTAGGTATCTACGACGCCTCCAATTGAGAGCCTTCGGGAATGCGTAGAGGTTGCGATTCCTGTGGAAGCGGTGAAATCGCAAGCTTTCATGGTTACGACGCCACATTATTTTTGAAGTATAATTTACTGCATTTTAAATTGCTGCAGCGCCTTGGTTTTTAACAAGAACACGCATGGTTAAGAATCGGACCCAAGCGTTCTGGCTGTCAGCGAGGTGGACTCCCGTTTCTTCGTGAATGAACGAGTGCGCAATCGAGCCACCGCTGTCAACAGCTTTTCTTGGGTGCGGCGCGCTGGAAGAGACGGTTGAAGAGTCGGAGGAAGTCGGTCTCGACCTCCGCGTTCGTGTTGAGCGTGTATGCGGCGTCGGAGTGGGCATTCTTCTTGCGGTTCCGGCCCACTGAAGGGTTGCAGTGGGGGAGGGGGGCAAAAGGCTGATGCAGGCACAGTCCGCGAGAATGAGCGCAAAATGCGGAAGGATCTCACGTCTGATTCCGTGCGCGGTTCTCAGGTGGTAGGTGACGCAGTCCCTGCTGAAGGTGCCAAAGTCGCAGCTGGCGCAGAGGAACCTCTTGAAGCCCGTCAGCCGCTGGTAGTGGGACCAGGCGTGGCCCTCCGCTTGCCTCGCTGTCATCTTCACGTGCTGGTGAGCAAAGTCCTCCGGCTGCACGCATCGCACCGCGTCGTCGGCGCTCTCGCAACACGCTGGCAGCAGTTGTGGCCATCTGCTGCGCACCACAGCGTCCTAAAGTAAATTGGTCCTGCAACCACAGCGAAGACCATGAGACACGTAGGTGCGAGCCACTCGGCGTTTTCAGACGCAAGCTGGCGCTGCGATTGCGGGTGCAGGCAAGATCAATCAGCAGGTCACTCAGCCTCAGCTACACATAACATTACAACGTTCTCACTTCGTTCGAGGGCTTGGGCAGTTGGTTCAGGGATCGAAGTGACCGCTGACGTTTCACTGGCGCCTCTGAAGCGTTGGCAGAGTCACTCTGCAAAGTTGGAAACGCTGAAGAGTGAATGTGCATTCGTTTCACACAGTGCACGACGAGCAATGCACCTCAATGCCAACTGAATTCGATTTGGTGCTTCGTGCCAACGTGGGCGCCACATCTGAAAAGAAAAAAGGCATAGAAACACCGCAAAGCTACTGTATTGGGACGACACGTGTAGATAAACGGACGCCGCAAATCGCACAAGTTTGTACCCCAAACCACTGTCTTGAAGGTGTCCCATTCGTAAGTTGAAAGTTTGCCCTTGACTCTTGCAATTGCCACACACAATGGTTAGACTGTACCGTATGTATTATCTGCAGTGTCCCACCGTACCTCGTCCGGTGTTAGCGGCGTGTGTCGCTGGACTCCCCTCTGTTCGCTCGTCCTCAGCAGCGTCGCCTCCGAAGAGCTGGCGCGTCATCCGCCTTTGAGCGCGAGCAAACGCCTCATCTTTGAGGCTGTCGAGCACGGCAGCGCCTGGGGGCAAACAAAAATTCCTGGAGTAATCAATGCCGCGAACCCATTTTTGCCCTACTGTGACCCATGGCGACACGTTCTATGGACTTGGCTGCGATTCATTTACGAACAAGTGGGGCTGGGGTGGTTGCCACGGCACTGGCCAGAATGCAGCTTTCCTAGAGGGTCGTGACTGTGAGTGCCATTTCTGCGAGTGCACAGTTTGACGTGTCTTTTTTTGCAGGCCCATTGCTGATGTTGTCATTTTGTTTGAGGCCTGGACATTTTGTATTGAATTTCCAAAAAGCTCCGCCCCGTTCAGCAAGATTCGTGGGGGTAAGGGATTGCACTGCACTACTAGGACCCACAGTCCACCCCACGGTTGCGAAGAGTTGAGTGCGTCATTCATATGCATATACCAATATGTCACCGTAACATTGAATATAGTGAAGTGTGCGTATTGTGTCAACCACTGAGTCCACCTGGGCAGACGTTGGCGACGTGCCTGCGCGTGTTGCTCGGCACCGAGAAGCGGCCGAGGCAGCGGGCGCATTGAAACCGATAGATTGCGCTCTCTCTCGCCAGATGGACGCAGACGTGCTCCAGCGCGTTCGACACGCTCTTCCTGCATCGGAGGCAGAAGCGCCAGCGATTCTGCTTGGCCCTCCGCCTCGAGTTAGACGTCGCTTTGTCGGTGTTTGCTGCAGCGGCGTTTGCTGCAGCGGTCGAACGTGTTAACTGGGTGGGTACAGTAGAACCGGGTACAGGGTGGGTAATGTCTGATTAGTCCTCCGGGGGCTAATTGTTTCATTCGGGCCGTAGAAGCAGGAAGGCCACACAACCTGGAGTCGGCGGTCCTGACGCGTCGCTTGCCTCTGGGTCCGCGTACATGGTATCAGTCGGCGTCGTGGTCGCCGAACGCCGTCCACCAGCTGTGCTGACGACACGAGCAGTTTCGCAAGCGTTGCCATTAATTAGGTACATTGTATGTGCGGCCTGAATTCGACTGTCAACCGAGTAATTAATTAATTATTTACCGCTTGGCTTGGGGCTGTGCGCCTCAATGATGACGACGTCATCCGAATCCGACAGCTCAATCGCTGACGGCGACGCGGTCTGGCATTGAGCAGCAGCAGCAGACACTAAACCGACTGTTACTTTGCATGCAGCATTTTTTTTTGCAGAAGTCTGTATCGCGTGGATGACGAACAGCAATTTGATTGGAGATAAATTGGGTAGATACAAATGAATGATAGTTGGGTACGTCATTAATGCTCATTTGGTAGTTCCACAAAGAATCGAAACGTCTATTTGAAAGAGTGCAAATAAGTACCTATGTATGTGCTGTGCGTGCTATGATTCCAATTCAATTGTTTTCGAGATGCAATTGAACTTACATGCAGTAGAAAGCAACGAACCCGGCAAAAATTGTCTCAGAGAAAGGGAGACTTGTTCCTCTCGTTTGGCTCGACTGTTTTGGGCTTCGCACACTTCGCTTTTCACCGCCGAATTTCGAACGTGCATTGGGGACGTCTTAAATCGTAAAATCGGATGGTCATAGGTTTAATTTGAATCTGCCGCTTACCGAAGGCGCGCCTTGGAGCAGCCGGCGCAGCTCGAGCTCGCGGACTGGGTCGCTCTTGTAGAAGTACTGAACACGTTCTCGATCGTCGACCATATTAAACGAATGAGCACACGCACGTATACACACACACACACACACACACACACACACACACACACACACACACACACACACACACACACACACACACACACACACACACACACACACACACACACACACACACACACACGCACACCAAACGCACCAAAATCTCCAGGTGAGGGTGCATGCGCGCGCAGTGCTGCTGCAGCGCGTGGTAGCTGGCGAGACGCGTGTGGAGGCAGTGACGGGACCGGTACGGGAACCAGTCGAGGGTGCTCCTCCAAGCAAGTGCGTCTCCAGCTCGTCTTGCCGGCCGAAGGCGGCGCCGCAGCGCTGGCACGCGTGCCAGCTGCGCGGCTGCAGCAGCAGCGCCACTGGGCGGAACTGCTCCTGCATCGGCCTCTGGAACACGACTCTGACGAAAGCTCTACTTGCGAGTTTCTGCAGCGGCACCGAGCTTCTCTACCGAGCTCTTGGGACGGCACAACCAAATGCAAGGCTGCAGGCGACGAGTGGGAAGGTTCTGCGTCCGACTGATCGCTCGCGAGCCGACCGCGTGTGGAGAGACGGCAAACAACATGCAAAGCGACGGCGCCCCTCTGCGCTCCCCACAGCAATGCAACGACGCTCAATCTGTGAGTCAGAGCCAACCAGCGGAACATCACCGTTGCTCTTTGATCAAGTAGTGGGGGGGGGGCGGATCATGGTGCCATTTGAATTGCGCCAATTGGCGTGTTATGCAAATTGACGATTAAATTATAAAAAAGCGCAAATTTGCGTGTTATTATGTAAATTGCCCCAGAATTCCAATTTACGCAATTTTGCGTCTTTATAGATTTTGGATCATGGTGCAATGGCAAGCATACTGTTGCACCACTGACTTGGCCATGGTGCACTGCACCATGATCCTGTTATCTATTTGCACCATGAGCTTGCACCATGAGCTGCACCACTAACTTGCACCATGATGATGCACCATGAGCTGCACCATCATGTTGCCTTTTTTTGCATTATTTCTGAGAATCGAACCCTGAGCCATAAGAGTGAGAGCCCCAGTTTAGCGATACACACCATCCAAATACATACTTATTCTTAAACTCCAGTTATATACTTACAGTATCAGAGAACCGCCCTTTTTTTAATACTTTTTTCTTTTTGCCTGAGAATTGAACCCCTGGTCGCGAGTGTGAGCCCTATTTTTTAGCCACTAGACCATTGACCAAATACATTTATATTCTTAACTTCAGTGATACTAGCAGAATCAGAGTAATTATCTTTTTAGACTTTTTGCCTGAGAATCGAACCGGGTTCGAGTGTGAAGCTGAGTAACCTTTTAGCCACAAGACCATTGTTCAAATACAAATATTGTCTTAAACTGTGGCTATAAATCTACCATATCCTCAGCCTTCTCAATGTGAGTTACTTAGACACGACATGTGTGCATGTGCACTACAGTCTTAAGCTTACATGCACGTACATGTACCCACACAACAAGTGCACAGCACGTACTCCACCATTGCCTGTAGCCTTGGGCACCTACGAACAGTGCAACCCAACACCAGTCAGAACGGCACAGGCACGAACGTGAATTTTCACGTGTAATTCAGGTGACTGAGACGCATAGGTCCCAGTTTAGGGCGCCGATTGAATTTTCCCCCATACCAACTAGAAATTGGAATGCCAACGCTTTGCGTTTTTGTACCGATCTAGCAATAGAATTTGCGCCATTTGCGCGATTCCGTACTAGATCGTGCATATTTGAATGTTTAAAATGATTGTATGTACATGCACACTCAAGTGCATAGCCTCTACCATTCCATGCATTGCCTGCAGACATCGCCGCCTACGAGCAGTGTAACCCAACACCAGAAGGAACACCACAGGCATAGTATTCACTGCGTAGAATAAACAACCAGGGATCGAATTATAGGGAGTTCTCTGTAAACTCTGCCGATTGATAATTTGCATTACGCACCTACAACAAGTGTAGTCATGTAGTGGCTGTTTTGATTGGCTGCTATCTCTCTCTGCCTGTACCACCAACCTCTCTCTTTCTTATACCTAGCTTTAACCCAATGCAGTTGTCTGAGCATAGCCTCTTGTGTTAGTCCTCTCAAAATCCCTTCGCATCCATCGTTGTCGGCTCTGTGTACTTCTGGGTAGTTCCAGTTTCGTTCCTGTTTTGATCACCTACTGTCACTCCTGTCTGGTAGTTTGCAGTCAGTGAACTATGTACAGTACTTGTCCCGCATACTGTATATATGGGCACTGTATGAGGTGTGAAGTACTGTAGTATGTAGCATATATATTCACTGAACCTGCTGATCTTCCCATTTCCCAGGGTTTTGAAATGTTGAAAACTAAAGAGCGCGAAGAAGGTGAGCTTTCAAGTTCATCTGAGAGCAGTTTGGGAAAAGAGGCGAGACTGAGTCTACACAGAAGAAAACGCAGCAAGATTAGCCAAGGTTTGGAATAGAATAGATTAGGGATTTGCTGCCAAAGGACTAAATGTCAACAACCATACCTTTGGGGATGGGGTAGATGTGTGTGTGTGTGTGTGTGTGTGTGTGTGTGTGTGTGTGTGTATACGTGCGTGTGCTCATTCGTTTAATATGGTCGACGATCGAGAACGTGTTCAGTACTTCTACAAGAGCGACCCAGTCGCGAGCTCAGCTGCGCCGGCTGCTCCAAGGCGCGCCTTCGGTAAGCGGCAGATTCAAATTAAGCTGATGACCATCCGATTTTACGATTTAAGACGTCCCCAATGCACGTTCGCAAATTCGGCGGTGGAAGCGAGCGTGCGAGCCCGAAAACAGTCGAGCCAAACGAGAGGAACAAGTCTCCCTTTCTTGAGTAGTTCTGGGTTCGTTGCTTTTTGACTGCATGTAAGTTCAATTGCATCTCGAAAACAATTGAATTGGAATCATAGCACGCACAGCACATACATAGGTACTGATTCGGGATTTTCAAGGAGACGTTCTGATTCTTTGTGGGGCTTAATAATGAGCATTAAGATGATGTACCCAACTATCATTCATTTGTATCTACCAATTATCTCCAATCAAATTGCTGTTCGTCATCCACGCGATACAGACTCTCAAAAAAATGCTGCATGCAAAGTAACAGTCGGTTTAGTGTCTGCTGCTGCTGCTCAATGCCATATGTGTCGCCGTCAGCGATTGAGCTGTCGGATTCGGATGACGTCGTCATCATTGAGGCGCACAGCCCCAAGCCAAGCGGTAAATAATTAATTAATTACTCGGTTGACAGTCGAATTCAGGCCGCACATACAATGTACCTAATTAATGGCAACGCTTGCGAAACTGCTCGCGTCTCAGCACAGCTGGTGGACGGCGTTCGGGTGACCACGACGCCGACTGATACCATGTACGCGGACCCAGAGGCTATGCTCAGACAACTGCATTGGGTTAAAGCTAGGTATAAGAAAGAGAGAGGTTGGTGGTACAGGCAGAGAGAGATAGCAGCCAATCAAAACAGCCACTACATGACTACACTTGTTGTAGGTGCATAATGCAATTGAGCTCATCAGGGGCAGAGTTTACAGAGAACTCCTATAATTCGATCCCTGGTTGTTTATTCTACGCAGTGAATACTATGCCTGTGGTGTTCCTTCTGGTGTTGGGTTACACTGCTCGTAGGCGGCGATGTCTGCAGGCAATGCATGGAATGAGTCAAGGCTATGCACTTGAGTGTGCATGTACATACAATCATTTTAAACATTCAAATATGTGCACTACAATTAGTACCGGAATCGCGCAAATGGCGCAAATTCTATTGCTAGATGGGTACAAAAACGCAAAGCGTTGGCATTCCAATTTATAATTGGTATGGGGGAAAATTCAATCGGCGCCCTAAACTGGGACCTATGCGTCTACTAAGTCACCTGAATTACACGTGAAAATTCACGTTCGTGCCTGTGCCGTTCTGACTGGTGTTGGGTTGCACTGTTCGTAGGTGCCCAAGGCTACAGGCAATGCATGGAGTCAGTCTATGCACTTGTTGTGTGGGTACATGTACGTGCATGTAAGCTTAGACTGTAGTGCACATGCACACATGTAGTGTCTCCATAACTCACATTGAGAAGGCTGAGGATATGGTAGATTTATAGCCACAGTTTAAGACAATATTTGTATTTGAACAATGGTCTTGTGGCTAAAAGTACTGGCTCACACTCGAGACCCCGGGGGTTCAATTCTCAGGCAAAAAGTCTAAAAAAGGGTGGTTCTCTGATACTGTAAGTATATAGCTGGAGTTTAAGAATATAAATGTATTTGGTCAATGGTCTAGTGGCTAAAAAATAGGGCTCACACTCACGACCCCAGGGGTTCAATTCTCAGGCAAAAAGAAAAAAGTCTAAAAAAAGGGCGGTTCTCTGATACTGTAAGTATATAACTGGAGTTTAAGAATAAGTATGTATTTGGATGGTGGTGTTGTGGCTAAAACTGGGGCTCTCACTCTTATGGTTCGGGGTTCGATTCTCAGAAATAAATGCAAAAAAAGGCAACATGATGGTGCAAGCTCATGGTGCATCATCATGGTGCAAGTTCATGGTGCAAGCTCATGGTGCAAGCTCATGGTGCAAATAGATAGACAGGATCATGGTGCAGTGCACCATGGCCAAGATCATGGTGCAACAGTATGCTTGCCATTGCACCATGATCCAAATCTATAAAGACGCAAAATTGCGTAAATTCAAATTTATAGGGCAATTTTGCGTAAATAAACACGCAAATTTGCGTGTTTATAATTTAAATCGTCAATTTGCATAAACACGCAAATTGGCGCAATTTCAAATGGCACCATGATCCGCCCCCCCCCACTACTTGATCAAAGAGCAACGGTGATGCCCGCTGGTTGGCTCTGACTGACAGATTGAGCGCGTTGCATTGCTGTGGGGAGCGCAGAGGGGCGCCGTCGCTTTGCATGTTGTTTGCCGTCTCTCCACACGCGGTCGGCTCGCGAGCGATCAGTCGGACGCAGAACCTTCCCACTCGTCACCTGCAGCCTTGCATTTGCGTTGTCCATACCAAGAGCTCGGTAAGAAGATCGGTGCCGCTGCAGAAACTCGCAAGTAGAGCTCGTCAGAGTCGTGTTCCAGAGGCCGATGCAGGAGCAGTTGCGGCCAGTGGCGCTGCTGCTGCAGCCGCGCAGCTGGCACGCGTGCCAGCGCTGCGGCGCCGCCTTCGGCCAGCAAGACGAGCTGGAGACGCACTTGCTGGAGGAGCACCTCGACTGGTTCCCGTACCGGTGCCGTCACTGCCTCCACACGCGTCTCGCCAGCTACCACGCGCTGCAGCAGCACTGCGCGCGCATGCACCCTCACCTGGAGATTTTGGTGCGTTTGGTGTGCGTGTGTGTGTGTGTGTGTGTGTGTGTGTGTGTGTGTGTGTGTGTGTGTGTGTGTGTGTGTGTGTGTGTGTGTGTGTGTGTGTGTGTGTGTGTGTGTGTGTGTGTGTGTGTGTGTGTGTGTATACGTGCGTGTGCTCATTCGTTTAATATGGTCGACGATCGAGAACGTGTTCAGTACTTCTACAAGAGCAACCCAGTCCGCGAGCTCAGCTGCGCCGGCTGCTCCAAGGCGCGCCTTCGGTAAGCGGCAGATTCAAATTAAACCTATGACCATCCGATTTTACGATTTAAGACGTCCCCAATGCACGTTCGAAATTCGGCGGTGAAAAGCGAAGTGTGCGAAGCCCAAAACAGTCGAGCCAAACGAGAGGAACAAGTCTCCCTTTCTCTGAGACAATTTTTGCCGGGTTCGTTGCTTTCTACTGCATGTAAGTTCAATTGCATCTCGAAAACAATTGAATTGGAATCATAGCACGCACAGCACATACATAGGTACTTATTTGCACTCTTTCAAATAGACGTTTCGATTCTTTGTGGAACTACAAATGAGCATTAATGACGTACCCAACTATCATTCATTTGTATCTACCCAATTTATCTCCAATCAAATTGCTGTTCGTCATCCACGCGATACAGACTTCTGCAAAAAAAAATGCTGCATGCAAAGTAACAGTCGGTTTAGTGTCTGCTGCTGCTGCTCAATGCCAGACCGCGTCGCCGTCAGCGATTGAGCTGTCGGATTCGGATGACGTCGTCATCATTGAGGCGCACAGCCCCAAGCCAAGCGGTAAATAATTAATTAATTACTCGGTTGACAGTCGAATTCAGGCCGCACATACAATGTACCTAATTAATGGCAACGCTTGCGAAACTGCTCGTGTCGTCAGCACAGCTGGTGGACGGCGTTCGGCGACCACGACGCCGACTGATACCATGTACGCGGACCCAGAGGCAAGCGACGCGTCAGGACCGCCGACTCCAGGTTGTGTGGCCTTCCTGCTTCTACGGCCCGAATGAAACAATTAGCCCCCGGAGGACTAATCAGACATTACCCACCCTGTACCCGGTTCTACTGTACCCACCCAGTTAACACGTTCGACCGCTGCAGCAAACGCCGCTGCAGCAAACACCGACAAAGCGACGTCTAACTCGAGGCGGAGGGCCAAGCAGAATCGCTGGCGCTTCTGCCTCCGATGCAGGAAGAGCGTGTCGAACGCGCTGGAGCACGTCTGCGTCCATCTGGCGAGAGAGAGCGCAATCTATCGGTTTCAATGCGCCCGCTGCCTCGGCCGCTTCTCGGTGCCGAGCAACGCGCGCAGGCACGTCGCCAACGTCTGCCCAGGTGGACTCAGTGGTTGACACAATACGCACACTTCACTATATTCAATGTTACGGTGACATATTGGTATATGCATATGAATGACGCACTCAACTCTTCGCAACCGTGGGGTGGACTGTGGGTCCTAGTAGTGCAGTGCAATCCCTTACCCCCACGAATCTTGCTGAACGGGGCGGAGCTTTTTGGAAATTCAATACAAAATGTCCAGGCCTCAAACAAAATGACAACATCAGCAATGGGCCTGCAAAAAAAGACACGTCAAACTGTGCACTCGCAGAAATGGCACTCACAGTCACGACCCTCTAGGAAAGCTGCATTCTGGCCAGTGCCGTGGCAACCACCCCAGCCCCACTTGTTCGTAAATGAATCGCAGCCAAGTCCATAGAACGTGTCGCCATGGGTCACAGTAGGGCAAAAATGGGTTCGCGGCATTGATTACTCCAGGAATTTTTGTTTGCCCCCAGGCGCTGCCGTGCTCGACAGCCTCAAAGATGAGGCGTTTGCTCGCGCTCAAAGGCGGATGACGCGCCAGCTCTTCGGAGGCGACGCTGCTGAGGACGAGCGAACAGAGGGGAGTCCAGCGACACACGCCGCTAACACCGGACGAGGTACGGTGGGACACTGCAGATAATACATACGGTACAGTCTAACCATTGTGTGTGGCAATTGCAAGAGTCTCAAGGCAAACTTTCAACTTACGAATGGGACACCTTCAAGACAGTGGTTTGGGGTCCAAACTTGTGCGATTTGCGGCGTCCGTTTATCTACACGTGTCGTCACAATACAGTAGCTTTGCGGTGTTTCTATGCCTTTTTCTTTTCAGATGTGGCGCCCACGTTGGCACGAAGCACCAATTCGAATTCAGTTGGCATTGAGGTGCATTGCTCGTCGTGCACTGTGTGAAACGAATGCACATTCACTCTTCAGCGTTTCCAACTTTGCAGAGTGACTCTGCCAACGCTTCAGAGGCGCCAGTGAAACGTCGGCGGTCACTTCGATCCCTGAACCAACCGCCCAAGCCCTCGAACGAAGTGAGAACGTTGTAATGTTATGTGTAGCTGAGGCTGAGTGACCTGCTGATTGATCTTGCCTGCACCCGCAATCGCAGCGCCAGCTTGCGTCTGAAAACGCCGAGTGGCTCGCACCTACGTGTCTCATGGTCTTCGCTGTGGTTGCAGGACCAATTTACTTTAGGACGCTGTGGTGCGCAGCAGATGGCCACAACTGCTGCCAGCGTGTTGCGAGAGCGCCGACGACGCGGTGCGATGCGTGCAGCCGGAGGACTTTGCTCACCAGCACGTGAAGATGACAGCGAGGCAAGCGGAGGGCCACGCCTGGTCCCACTACCAGCGGCTGACGGGCTTCAAGAGGTTCCTCTGCGCCAGCTGCGACTTTGGCACCTTCAGCAGGGACTGCGTCACCTACCACCTGAGAACCGCGCACGGAATCAGACGTGAGATCCTTCCGCATTTTGCGCTCATTCTCGCGGACTGTGCCTGCATCAGCCTTTCGCCCCCCTCCCCCACTGCAACCCTTCAGTGGGCCGGAACCGCAAGAAGAATGCCCACTCCGACGCCGCATACACGCTCAACACGAACGCGGAGGTCGAGGCCGACTTTCTCCGACTCTTCAACCGTCTCTTCCAGCGCGCCGCACCCAAGAAAAGCTGTTGACAGCGGTGGCTCCATTGCGCACTCGTTCATTCACGAAGAAACGACAGTCCACCTCGCTGACAGCCAGAACGCTTGGGTCCGATTCTTAACCATGCGTGTTCTCGTCAAAACCAAGGCGCTGCAGCAATTTAAAATGCAGTAAATTATACTTCAAAAATAATGTGGCGTCGTAACCATGAAAGCTTGCGATTTCACCGCTTCCACAGGAATCGCAACCTCGACGCATTCCCGAAGGCTCTCAATTGGAGGCGTCGTAGATACCTACGTTCATACTTACCACGCATACAGTCAACATGTGTTTTCTGCAGCCAAGCTAAACATTGTGACAAATCGATTTCGGGGACAAATCTTGGTTACCGGTAAATTGAGACGACTTTGGTATGTACCTATTTCGATTCGATTCGTCGCCGCGAGCTCTTGCGTGGATGGAATGTCTCGAAGGGGCCTTACATTGTAATTGTTGAGAAAATTCACAAAAATAAAATAAAAAACACAAGCATTTCAGTCAACAGAGGCGTCGCCGTGTCGGAGTGTCAGAGAACGACTACGCACTCCTAGTCCTAGGCCAATTCAGAGGCAGTTTTCGCGGTAAGCAGAGCAGTGAAATGGTCATTCGTCGGGAAACTGGTTCATCTCTGCGAATAGCAGTTTGACTTGCTTCGAGAACGCGACGACCTGCTCCTAGAATTCCCGAGACAAAATAACGTGTCGTCCACGCAAAGGACAGACCTTGTCGAAGTCAGTGACTTTGTGAGTCGAGTTGACTGTCTGTATAATGGTCGCGAGTGGCTCGGCCCAGCATGGGTGTTTGATGATCTCGGACTTGCTCAACGATGCTTCGTTCCGGTGGATCAGCTTGTAGGTTTCGGCAGGATCTTAATTTTAGTTAATGCATATGCGTACCGAAAACTCGGCATATTGGTATGTACGTGTAGAGGCCGTGCCCGGTGCAGTCTCAAGAATTGGGAGGTGGCACAAGGTTAGGGCCCTGATTTGATTAGGTTTTGGTTGCACACTGCACACTGTACACACAAAATCACAATTTGATTAGTCGCTTGAGTTGAAATTAAAATATGTTACAGACGTGGTGGAGGCCCATGTATGTACGATTACGTCAAAATTTGAAGAACCACACCATAGTGCGCTGCAAAGCTGAATAGGGTCGGACTCAGGTACTACCATGTAGGTATCACAATAGAATTCAGAATTTACAATAATGTTGTCTTCTATCATCCAGAAAGAAAAGTACCAGCTTCGAAAAACGCACCTCGAACAATCCCCTCGTTTCGCATGAGAAACAACCGGGTTGCTGGCACGTTCTCCCTGCATTCGTCCCACAGAAAGCGTGCCATGGCACATGCCTGAATTCCGCGTCTGTGCATTTGCTAAGCGTAACGGGAATTTACTTAGTGTTAGGGGACGTATATGTACCTAAAGTGACCGGGAATTTGAGCAAAATATCGTGCAAATGTACCCTTTCGCTATGATGGGTCAATGTGACGCTATTGTGGTGTCTTTTTAAAGAAAACAAGTTTAGTGCGGAATGGCAATGTCATGACGCTACCGATTCCAGTGGCGAGTAGCACTTGGTCTCTACGAGGCGGCGCTGGAGCGTCTCTGGCGAGAACGCTGGAGCATGGTCGTAGAAGAGAACCGCTCTTGTTTCGTGGTTGGTCATTGCACACACGAGAGCATTCGCGCCTAAAAGCAGCCAGGGAGCACTGGCACGCTGCACATCTTGGTGTTTCTCGCAGCAGCGAACCGGTTTTGTTGACGTTGTAGATGAGATACCGCCCCGCAGGTGCCACATCCAGCGGGTCTTCGTATCTGACACCTTTAAACGACATAAACTTCCTGAAGCCTGGAGATTCCTTGCAGGGCACTTGATGAGCATCTATGTAGGCGGTTGTACGCAGCGCCCCAACCTTAGAAGGAGAGGATGTGTTTTTAGCAAAAGGTGTACATAGGAAAGATCGAAATTAGGTAAGTACAAAAACCACCTCTTCAGCAGAACGAGTTGGCTCCACTTGAGACATATTGTGCATCGGCTCTTCAATCTCTTCCTCAGCTGTGTCCTGTGTCTCTCTTAAGAAAAAATAAATTTGTAATCACCCACTGGTCGACCCTGTGAAGAGCTACATAGAACGTCTCACAAACCCTGCTTTCTGACCAGCCCCGGTGTGTTCGGTGGTAGCAGCCTGCATTTCTGAGTGAACCGATTCGACTTTGCGCTCCTCTGTTGGTGTCGGAGTTGCTCGCTGCCCCAGTGACTGCGCTGTTGCAGTCGCAATAGGTTCGATCCCTTGCCAGCAGGCGGCTACCCTCTCGTGCAACTCTTCCTCCTTGCCGACATCGTTGTGGTACGAATACTGCAAGTGCATGCAAAATTCTCAGAAGAAATTTAAATTATGGTCCTACAGTACCTGGATCTCGTCGTCCTTGTGACTCTCAACCTGGTGCTGATCCAGAGCCCACATGTTCGGCAAGTAGACATGAGCGCATCTAGAAAATCAGTGCAGAAAAATTTGAATTTCCAAAATGAAAAGCACCCAAACCTTCTGCACTTGAAGAGAAGCCACTGCATGTGTTCCGTGGCTTGATGAGCGCCCATTTCCCCTGTTGAGACTGTCCCGAACCGGCAGCCGCTTTCAGCGCATTTGATCAAGGCCATTATAGTCGCTGCCTTCTTTCCTGGAATAATAGTAGCCTGGCTGGCGTCGCGTACGCACTGACACCTGCTGCAGCAGAGGCAACGTGAAAGAGAGAGGCCGCGCAAACTGAAGGCAGGGGGGGCCCATTCATCCAGGTGACGCGCGGCGTCGCGACGCGCCTCAGGTATAAAATAAAGTATTCATGTATTCTATTCAATCTCTGCTGGACGGAATGACGAGCGGCGGCGACTCGACGCAGTTCGGAAACAATGCGCCGCGCTGGCTGATCAAGGAGCCGCAGTGACGCGGCGGGTTGTCTCTGAGAAGTTGAGATGGAGGAGCGCGTTTTACGGATCATGCCAATGCCATGGGAACGAACGGGGACGCGGTCGCTTTGCATGCTGTAAAGTTGCCTTCTCAACACCCAGTCTGCTCGAATGACGAATCAAGCGCAGCTCTCCTCCCACCCCTCACAGCCCCACGCTGCCCGATTGGGCAAAGTTGTCCCCGCTAGTGGTTCCACCTCTGAAGCGAGCAGGAACATGGGACCGGGCGAAGGGGGCAACAAATGACAAGGTTTAGAGGGCAGATGGGCGAATCGGACAAATCTTCTCGGTTTCCTTTTTGTTCTTGGATTTGGGGCGACGCTAGGAGGCCGTCAATGGCCCATATAGCCTACCCATCTCGATGACGCCTTCCCATCTACAGCCGTATAATTAGCCGAAGACTTTTGGAAGAAAGCCATCTGTAATCTAGGGCAGCGATGGCACGAGAAAATCCATGGAAAGGGAAGTCCTCGATCTAGAACTGTTTGCTTTAGATTCGGATGACATTCTGATTGCGGCAGCACGCAGCCACAAGCCAGGCGATAATCGTCGTTCGCCGACGTCAGCAGCAAACACATGTTTCGTCTGGTCCGCAACTCAGTCTATTGTAACGCCTAGTTCTGCGCAACGTGTGTTGCCCTTACCGATGTGACCTTCAACGCAGTAGCATCGATAGAGTGGCCACTTACCGTAATCCTCCAATGTGCCCCCAGGGTCGAGAAGTACCATACAATTTGCGTCATACAGGTACTCAAATCAAGCGGTAGTTACGTTTAGGTGGCGGTGTGTACACAATTACACCCATAAATTGATGACATCTCAGCTACTTTGAACTACCTATTAACCACCTACAGAATGATATAAGCCTCCAATAGTGCCCTGGGTAAAGAGAGGTTGAAAGGGATAGTGCCCAAGGCACTATTGGAGGATTTACGGTACCATTACTCTACTGCGCTGATCTGCACACCTCCGCAATCTTGCCCTTCGTGTCCCCCTAGGTTAAAGGTGCGTCTGCATACATACGTCTAGACGTGGAAGAAAGGAATGCCTTTCGCTTCACTGGCGTCTTGTGCTTGTATGAACGGCGCCCCCCCCCTCTTCCGCTCCCACCCAACCGCTGATGCCCGCGCATCCATCCCCCCCCCCCCTCTCAGTGTAGCGAGTGGGCATTGGCGGTCGTTGCAGGCGCCAGAGTGGCATGGGCGCTGGTCTGTGCTGCGTTGAATGCGCGTCAGTCACTAGAGGGTTGCTAGCGAGCGCCCGGTGCCGCCTGCCTGCCTGCCTGCCTGCCTGTCTCTTCCGTCCTGCGCCCGTGCATTGCTCTGCGCAACTGCCTCGCGACGAGTTTTTTTTTGTGGTTTGTTTCTGGTCATCAATGTTTCGTTAATCTCTCTCTAATCCCAGTCGTAATTTCAACGTGTCTAGCCACACGGGTGGCTGACCGCCTGCGAGCTGCTCCTCGCGCACAAACGCCATGTTTTTTTTGTCGTTTTTGGCTGTTTTTCCTAGCAGGTGGCTCATCTCATTTACTGCTTTTTTCTCTGCTGCGCTCGCTGATTGGAGGTTGCTGATCTCCTTCTAATGAATGTGTCGTCGTAGTGAATATTCACACATCCAATCCAACAAACTTTTCCGCGGTTCACCCTATTAAGCCGCCATTTGGCGCAAGCCATCTGCCAGGATTTCAGCTGTGGCAACTGGCATCGCCGCTGCACTGCCAATGGCGCTGTCGCTGCGCCAGCCTGCCCAGTGGCACGCTTGCCGCGCGTGCGGGGCGGCGTTCCTGGCGAAGGAGGAGCTGGAAACGCACGCGCTGGAGGAGCACCTAGACTGGTTCCCCTACCAGTGCAGGCACTGCCTCCACACGCGCCTCGCCAGCAGCTGGGCACTGGAGCGCCACCACCGACAGATACACCCACACAAGGAGCAGCTGGTGCGTGGGCGTGGCCGTGTTCGTACTGTGCAAAGATCGATAAAAAAAAAATCGATTCCAGTTCTACTACAAAAGCGACCCGAGCAGACAGCGCCAGCTACGCGACTTGCTCAACGCTGGCGCGATGGAGGAGCAGCCCCAGATGGTAGGAATTGGTCAGCTTCAATTTTGGGCATGACTACTTGACTGCCCAGCCTCCACACACACACACACACACACACACACACACACACACACACACACACACACACACACACACACACACACACACACACACACACACACACGTGTCCCACTTACAGTTTTACGATTCAGGCTGGAACCCGACATCAGCCAGCGCCAGCGACCGCCCAGAGCTGCAGACGGCCCCCATCGCGAGTCAAGATCGAAATTCCAGAAGGTTCGTCAAGAAAAATGAATTTTAACTCCACTGCTACTACTCCACACAACTAAACGTTTTGCTTCAGTCTTTACGCCACACCAGACGTATGCGCCTCTGTCGCATGTTGAGCTGTCGGATTCGAATGACGTTGTGGTGATTACGGAAGCCCCCAGTGCCGAGCCAAGCGGTAATTATTGCAAGAAGTCTCGCCCTCAAGCTGTAGCCAATTTTAAGCGAAAGCAATTGATTGTAGTTGAGCCGAACGATTGCGATACTGGGAGTGTTGGGAACCCAGCGAGCGTGCCGGATCGAGAAGCTGACAGCGACGACGCTTTCGAGGGTCCGACCACAGGTGGCGTTGTGTCACGTGACCCTGTGCTACAGCAGTCCTCCGCGTACAACCGAACCGACGCCCCACCCAGAACCGATACACGCACGCTAGAGTTGGGCGCGTATTTTTTCAAACGTATTTTTCAAAAAAATGCACGTATTTTTTTGAAAAAATACGTCGCTGCCTGTATCTTATTTTTAAAAAATACAGTCGTAGTCGTAATCGTAAGGTTATAGTAGTAAGTCGGAGTCGTAAACCTGTATTTTGGTGAATCAACCCGCAATAGATAATAAAACATTTGTTGTTAATCAATGTACCCAACATTGAAGAGCATATGCGAGTTGTGTGGTAGGTAGACTTCTCACAAGACGATTTTTTTTACATCACATTACTCTTATGACGCTTAGGTTTTGCTTATAGTAGGTTTCGGACGCAGCGGACGCGGACCCAACAATTGGTTCTGCTAGCTTTTGCAATTGCTATCTCCTCTTCACGCCCTCAATTTTTGCATCGCGCCCTGTGTCGCGTTCT
Source organism: Paralinhomoeus sp. GSCO2_6 (assembly GCA_030248085.1). Lineage (NCBI taxonomy): Eukaryota > Metazoa > Nematoda > Chromadorea > Monhysterida > Linhomoeidae > Paralinhomoeus > Paralinhomoeus sp. GSCO2_6. The sequence continues at coordinate 8,799 of JASAMY010002100.1, read as the reverse complement.
TAGCTCACTTTGTTGGATGCCAAATCTCCTGGTCGCTCATTACTCCGCTTACCTGCCACTCACCCACCTCACACACACACACACACACACACACGTACGCACGCACACACACTCCTATACGTCCACTTGCGTGCTTGCGCAGTTTTACAGTGTCTGAGCTACTGTATGTACCGATTTCTAAGCTTTGGACACTTCGCTGATGACTTACTATGATGTATGGTACATGTACATACGCACTCTTAAAAAATACAAAAGATACGTATTTTTCAAAAAAATACGTCGGTCCATAGTCAAAACGTATTTTTCCCAACTCTAACGCACGCACATAGACACACTGACAGAGAGACAATTGGGCATGCTGTATGTCCAAAACAGTCCACAACAACAACTCACTACTCTTACTAGCTTGTTCATCGTACTGTTGGTTTTCAACTTTTCTTTCCAGGACCGACTGTGCTGGCAGAATACGCCAATTCTAATTCTGTTAGCATTGAGGTACGGGTATGCGTACTGTTCACGATGCTGTCTCTGACCAGCAGAATTCCGTTTAGGACCCGACCTCGCGCGGGGGCAGATCGCAGCTACTGCTGCCAGCTTGCTGCGAGAGTGCAGAGGACCGGGTGCACTGCCTGCGGCCAGCGGATTTCAGGCACCCGCACTCGAAGATGACGGCGCGCCACGCGGAGGGCCACGCCTGGTCCCACTACCAGCGGCTGACCGGCTTCAAGAGGTTCCTCTGCGCCAGCTGCGACTTTGGCACCTTCAGCAGGGACCGCGTCACCGAGCACCTGAGAGCTGCGCACGGAATCAGACGTGAGAATATTGCGTTTTGCGATCGATTCTCTCACTCTCTGTAGGCAATGCTGCGTGCGTGGTGCCACACACGCACACACGCTGCTGACGCGCGCAATTTCAGTGGGCCGCGACCACAAGAAGAATCCCCACTCCGATGCCGCATACACTCTCAACACGAATGCGGAGGTCGAGGCCGACTTCCTGCAACTTTTCAACCGCCTCTTCAAGCGCACCGGGCCCAAGAAAAGTCGTTGACTACGGGCACTGCATTGCGTGCCCGTTCGTTTGCGAACCATTGTCGAATAAAAAAAGGGAAGTGCTCTCGCGGGCAGACTTGCGCTCGTCGACATTGGCCGCGACTGGCAACTGTTAAATCCTCTGAAATCAAAAAAAACTTCGATTCCGTGTAATGTCTTCTTTCTGTGGAATTCGTTCTCATCGTCCTTGTAAACTAAATCGCTACGTCTTTGGTCGTAAAGCTGCAGTGCATGTGTCCCCTTCCCCATCCAATTGCAGCAACATGTCAATGTGACAGGGCGGGGGTAGTAAGTACAGTGCTGGTGCATATGGATCGGCGTCCTCGAGTCGCTCTGAAACCAACAAAACCATTGTCGTCCGGGTGAGGTTCGGTGCTTTCGAGCAGGTCTGTGGTCTGGCACGAGGTCTCTGGTCTGCGCAAAACCTGCACTGACAGACCGAGCACAGATCGAAACAACACGTCCCAGTGTCGAGGGATGAGAGAAAAGTTCGCAGCTCCGCCAGCCACCTTTACCTATACGACCCGTTGTCATCGAACAGTGAAAGGCCTCTGACACTTCGGGATGAATCTCTGATGATTCAACATCGTAATTCGTGTGTGCTCGCTGCTCGATGTGCAAAGCTCGGTTGCGGTAGTTGCTGCAGACTATCAGATGGCTCCCAACGGATCCCGACGGGGGAGTGCGGAAACAGGAATTCACTCTCTCGATGCTTGTCCATTCAGCTACACCCCCAGGGCGCCCTTCCAACCGCTCGCCCATCTCGACCCAACCTGTCGCTCCTGCTGTCCGCGCATGCGTCTCCTGTTGCGTAGTAGTGGCCACCCGTAGCGGCCTGCCGCTGGCTGCACAGTCTGGAGCGAGTGGGAAACCAGTGCCGAATGGGCAGCACTAGAGGACTTGCCTGCACGCTCCCGTCTTCCTTTTGCGTGCGTGCGTTGCTCTACGCAGGAGCGCTGTAACGACTTTTCTTGAGGCGTAGCGTCGCTTGCTCTATGAGCGCCGCTGTTCTAAGTTCATTTTCCTCGATTCCCATGAAACTTGCGCTCGCGAAGTCGCGATAAGAAAGTTTGCCCAGCTAGAGTCGCCACAGCTGCTTCTCCTCGGGCGAGAACTCAGAACTGAAACTGCATTGGTGGCCCAGGGGTAGTTTGCGGCCCCCCAATGCAAATTTTCTATTGCGGTTTCATGGGGGGGGCCGCAAAAGTTTTGGTACATTTGGTACATTTGCTGGTCAGGTCGCGCCACTCTAAGAAGGCCTTTAAAGTGTGGAGGGACAATGTGTACGAGTCGCGTAAACATATTCTGAGTGAAGCCGTTTGCTGGAGAATTGTAAATTCTGAGAATATGTTTACGCGACTCGTACACATACGCGTCACGTCGTCCCACACGTACCTAGGGCCCTACAGTGGGCAGCCCCAATGTGTACGAGTCGCGTAAACATATTCTGAGTGAAGCCGTTCGCTGGAGAATTGTAAATTCTGAGAATATGTTTACGCGACTCGTACACATACGCGTCACGTCGTCCCACACGTACCTAGGGCCCTACAGTGGGCAGCCCCAATGTGTACGAGTCGCGTAAACATATTCTGAGTGAAGCCGTTCGCTGGAGAATTGTAAATTCTGAGAATATGTTTACGCGACTCGTACACATACGCGTCACGTCGTCCCACACGTACCTAGGGCCCTACAGTGGGCAGCCCCAATGTGTACGAGTCGCGTAAACATATTCTGAGCGAAGCCGTTCGCTGGAGAATTGTAAATTCTGAGAATATGTTTACGCGACTCGTACACATACGCGTCACGTCGTCCCACACGTACCTAGGGCCCTACAGTGGGCAGCCCCAATGTGTACGAGTCGCGTAAACATATTCTGAGTGAAGCCGTTCGCTGGAGAATTGTAAATTCTGAGAATATGTTTACGCGACTCGTACACATACGCGTCACGTCGTCCCACACGTACCTAGGGCCCTACAGTGGGCAGCCCCAATGTGTACGAGTCGCGTAAACATATTCTGAGTGAAGCCGTTCGCTGGAGAATTGTAAATTCTGAGAATATGTTTACGCGACTCGTACACATACGCGTCACGTCGTCCCACACGTACCTAGGGCCCTACAGTGGGCAGCCCCAATGTGTACGAGTCGCGTAAACATATTCTGAGTGAAGCCGTTCGCTGGAGAATTGTAAATTCTGAGAATATGTTTATGCGACTCGTACACATACGCGTCACGTCGTCCCACACGTACCTAGGGCCCTACAGTGGGCAGCCCCAATGTGTACGAGTCGCGTAAACATATTCTGAGCGAAGCCGTTCGCTGGAGAATTGTAAATTCTGAGAATATGTTTACGCGACTCGGACACATACGCGTCACGTCGTCCCACACGTACCTAGGGCCCTACAGTGGGCAGCCCCAATGTGTACGAGTCGCGTAAACATATTCTGAGTGAAGCCGTTCGCTGGAGAATTGTAAATTCTGAGAATATGTTTACGCGACTCGTACACATACGCGTCACGTCGTCCCACACGTACCTAGGGCCCTACAGTGGGCAGCCCCAATGTGTACGAGTCGCGTAAACATATTCTGAGTGAAGCCGTTCGCTGGAGAATTGTAAATTCTGAGAATATGTTTACGCGACTCGTACACATACGCGTCACGTCGTCCCACACGTACCTAGGGCCCTACAGTGGGCAGCCCCAATGTGTACGAGTCGCGTAAACATATTCTGAGCGAAGCCGTTCGCTGGAGAATTGTAAATTCTGAGAATATGTTTACGCGACTCGTACACATACGCGTCACGTCGTCCCACACGTACCTAGGGCCCTACAGTGGGCAGCCCCAATGTGTACGAGTCGCGTAAACATATTCTGAGTGAAGCCGTTCGCTGGAGAATTGTAAATTCTGAGAATATGTTTACGCGACTCGTACACATACGCGTCACGTCGTCCCACACGTACCTAGGGCCCTACAGTGGGCAGCCCCAATGTGTACGAGTCGCGTAAACATATTCTGAGTGAAGCCGTTCGCTGGAGAATTGTAAATTCTGAGAATATGTTTACGCGACTCGTACACATACGCGTCACGTCGTCCCACACGTACCTAGGGCCCTACAGTGGGCAGCCCCAATGTGTACGAGTCGCGTAAACATATTCTGAGTGAAGCCGTTCGCTGGAGAATTGTAAATTCTGAGAATATGTTTACGCGACTCGTACACATACGCGTCACGTCGTCCCACACGTACCTAGGGCCCTACAGAAGGCAGCGACAATGTGTACGAGTCGCGTAAACATATTCTGAGTGAAGCCATTCGCTGGAGAATTGTAAATTCTGAGAATAGATTTACGCGACTCGTACAGATACGCGTCAGCTCGTCCCACACCTACCTAGGGCCCTACAGTGGGCAGCGACAATGTGTACGTGTCGGGTAAACATATTCTGAGTGAAGCCATTCGCTGGAGAATTGTAAATTCTGAGAATAGATTTACGCGACTCGTACACATAGGCGTCACGTCGTTCCACACGTACCTAGGGTCCTACAGAAGGCAGCGACAATGTGTACGAGTCGCGTAAACATATTCTGAGTGAAGCCATTCGCTGGAGAATTGTAAATTCTGAGAATAGATTTACCCGACTCGTACACATAGGCGTCACGTCGTTCCACACGTACCTAGGGTCCTACAGCAGGCAGCGACAATGTGTACGTGTCGGGTAAACATATTCTGAGTGAAGCCATTCGCTGGAGAATTGTAAATTCTGAGAATACATTTACGTGACTCGTACAGATACGCGTGATGTCGTTCCACTCGTACAGATGGGGCTACTATCGAAAACCAATAGTGTGTACGTGTCCCTCGTCCGTGTACGTGTGGCGCATACATGTATGTGTACTTGTTGGGTGAACATTTTCCTACTACTGTTCAAACAGTGGGTCAGATTTACAAATTGCTAAATTATATGGAAGTGACACTTAAGCCCGATTTATAACCATGGGACACGGACACGGACACGGACACGGCAAGGGACACGGACACCCCGATTTATAACCATGGACCTGTCCTCCGGACAGTCCGCGGACACGAGTTGGCCAACTTTTATCTTTTGTCCCCCGGACACCCGTATCCCTTCCTACATTTGAAATGGCGCGCCTTGCGCAAATCCCGCGCAGCGTTAAGGACGGATATAGGTAAACAGTTTTTGTTCCGTTTAACGTCATCGTTCATCCGTTCATCGGCTTTAACGATGACGATTTCCGTTATTTTAAACAATTCTGACAATTCTAAAACTAGTGTAGGCACTGTGCTGTCGTAGCGTTTGTGGTTGTGTTTTTTCTTACTGTATGCTTCAATTTTGAGCCGCATCCGTTGCAAAAAGATCCATGGTTATAAATCGGGGCCGGATATTTGCGTGTCCGTGTCCGTGTCCGTGTCCCTTGCCGTGTCCGTGTCCGTGTCCCACGGTTATAAATTGGGCTTTACAGATTACGCGTGGCAGAGACAAAAATGATTAACTAGGGCTCCGCCAGTATGTGTTTCCTTTTGTTAGCGAGTATATCTAACGCGTCGCGCGCCCCTGCAGCGGACTAGTGTCAAACTAATTGTGATCTATAGTAGTGAGCAGTGTGGTGTTGCGGCGAAGGGACTGGACAGTTGCGTCGCGTTGCAGAAGGGGGGTGGTGGTGTTAGCGCGTTTGAGGCGAGGGAGGGGGGGGGGGGGTGGCGGGCCTGGACTGGATTCACGGGTTTCTGTAGCAGTCTGTAAGCTTGGTGAAAATATTAGTAGAAACCCTGTCACAACTTGTCTATGCCGCTTTAGATAGAAAGACCTTTCGTCCGATTGCTGGCTCCACAGACATCTGGCAGTATTGTAAAACTAGACGCCCGTAGCGGGCTTCGGCCGCCCCCCCATCCAATCCACCTGTCTAGCAGGCTAGCTGTTCAGCGTGCCATCCAGGCCAGTCTGCCTGTCGATTGCGCTAGTTGATCAGTGTGCCATCCAGTCCGCCTGTCGACTGTGCTACCTGTTCAGCATGCCGTCCAGACCGCCTGTCGATCGCGCTACTTGCTCAGTGGGTCAACTTGTCGCCTTTTTTCCACAACTCTTCAATTGTCCCTGTGACGAGCGTGCTAGCTGTTCAGTGGGTTGACTTGTCCCCGTGGCGAGCGCGCTAGCTGTTCAGTGGGTCGACTTGTCATCGTGGTGACTGCGCTAGCTGTTCAGTGGGTTGACTTGTCCCCGTAATGAGCATGCTAGCTGTTCAGTTTGTCATCGTGGCGAGCGCGCTAGCTGTTTAGTGGGTTGACTTGTCCCCGTGGCGAGCGCGCTAGCTGTTCAGTGGGTCGACTTGTCCCCGTGACGAGCACACTAGTTGTTCAGTAGATCGACTGGTCCATGTGTCGAGCGTTCTAGTTGTTCAGCATGACGACTCGTCCGCGTGTCAATGCAGGCTAGCTGCTTAGCAGGTCGAGTGGTCCGCGTGACCAGCGCACTAGCTGTTCGGCATGCCGTCCAGTCCATGTGACGAGCGCGCCAGCTGTTCAGTGGGTTGACTTGTCCCCGTGGCGAGCGCGCTAGCTGTTCAGTGGGTCGACTTGTCCCCGTGACGAGCACACTAGTTGTTCAGTAGATCGACTGGTCCATGTGTCGAGCGTTCTAGTTGTTCAGCATGACGACTCGTCCGCGTGTCAATGCAGGCTAGCTGCTTAGCAGGTCGAGTGGTCCGCGTGACCAGCGCACTAGCTGTTCGGCATGCCGTCCAGTCCATGTGACGAGCGCGCCAGCTGTTCAGTGGGTTGACTTGTCCCCGTGGCGAGCGCGCTAGCTGTTCAGTGGGTCGACTTGTCATCGTGGTGACTGCGCTAGCTGTTCAGTGGGTTGACTTGTCCCCGTAATGAGCACGCTAGCTGTTCAGTGGGTCCACTGTAGAGTAATACATCCGACTGGGTAATGTTGCTTCACTTTTAAGAGCAGTCACCACAGGATTTACATTGGATTACGATGCTTTCATGATACTCTTATATTTGCAGGACGCAAAGGCAAGCGCCTTGGAAAAAAATCCAGGAAGTATCCAGTGTGGGGAGTCACCACAAAAGGCAGTGGCAAACCTACATTCTATGCAATTGCTGGCACAATGAAGCGAGATCTCCATCCTCTGATTCTTCGGCACATCAGGTGATTGCTGCATGACATACTTGTGACTAAATAATTTCCCATCTCCTGTTGCGCTCATCACAATCCATGTTAGTTGCTCAATCAGTTAGCTTAGTCGTGCCCCACTCAGCAAAACAGACAGACAACTACCCTTCTGGGCAGAAGTCTGTGGCTTGCTTAATGCTCAAGTAGCCTGCATGCAAACACAATGTGGCGAGCGTCGCCGCAATTTCGAGCGCAGGGTACGGGATAAGAAGGCGCATCTAAAACGACGCGCGCTCTGTCTGCCAAAAATGTATGCACCCTCAGGAAAGTGTGCGCCTGCCAAATCAAGAAAGTGAGTGTACATTGTAGCTATGGTAGATTGACCTACATACAACATAGATTGCGGTAGTTTAACGTAAGCTGGAGAGTGCGCTATTTAAGATCCTGAGTGCGCATGCAGGGTACTGAGCCAAACAGAACTCTGCTCTGAAGCTTATGCAGCGCCACAGAAAGATCACCCATGCACACAAGTCTACACAGACACCACACCGGACGCCTACAGGACCAAATACACTACTGTATCAACACAGAGCGGGGCTAGCGATAGAAAGTGTCTCTAGCTTACGTTAGAAAAAATTACTGTATCTGTGGACGCATACTTTTTGTCTGAGCGTTCTAACAATTTTGAGGAATGACGTTCGCATCAATCACGATGGACTGAAAGCGTACGCCAACTTGAAGAGCGACCTTGGCTACGAACACGACACTGTGTTCCACAATGTGAGCGTTACACCTGTCTGGCTAGACTAATGTAGATCGCATCATGTGAACAACAAGACATGTTAAAAATGACCGTAACACTTTTCGTCTAAATCAATTGCTTAGTATGGAGAACGGCTGCATGACGAGGATTGAATGGGTTGTTGCATTGCACTCAATTCGTATATTCATCAGCTGTGTACCTTCAGCACGAATTGCAAACTTTCCATGGGATCAACACAAACTCGATTGACGGGCAATGGGCACTCCTCAAACAGCGTTTTGTTCGAATGAAAGGTGCAATTAGTTTTGAGCACTACGAGTTGGCTGTCAACGAACATCAATACATGTACAGGTCTCTGTGTATGTGCAGTCTGAACTGGATGAATTAAAACCCACGCCTGCTCATTGTGCTTTCACGGGTTTCTCTAACAATCTGCATAGTTGCTGAAAATATTAGTAGAAACCCTGTCACAAGTTGTCTATGCCGCTTTAGAAAGACGTTTCGTCCCATTGCTGGCTCTACAGACATCTGGCAGTGTTATAAAATACACTGCATAAACTATATGAATGCTGGAATGCCAGAAGTCTGTTTGAAATCGTACCAAAGAGCCTTCACTCAGCGGCTCTGCAGAAAATTGTGGCGTCGACAAAAAAAGAGGGGTAACAAGCTACTCTCTGTTAATCTACAGTACGTCAGTACGAAATGACAGTCAAGAAAGTAAAATTTAGCAGGCACTCTTTACCACGCGCGCCCCCGCCACACTCCACTGCGCCCGCCGCGTTGCCACGACTGCCCCTTGCGGGGCTCTCAGGCGCGGCGGGCGATTGGACCGTGCATCGTTTCATAGGCGTC
>JASAMY010002006.1:0-28432 GCA_030248085.1 Paralinhomoeus sp. GSCO2_6 | reverse complement strand
ACATGCTGTCGCGCGAGGTGCGCGGACAGGACGAGAGGCTGGACATGACGTCGCTCTCGATCTGCGAGTCGAAGCTCTCGAACGCCGAGTTGTTGACGACCGACGAGGCGACGCTGTTGCTGCTGGCAGCCGTCACGGGCGCGGCGGCGGCCGCGCTGGCGGTGGTCGACGCAGCGGCGCCGGCGAAGCTGACGGCGGCTGGTCCGACGCCGCCGGCGCTCGTCGACGGCAGCATGAAGTCGGCTTCGACGCCCTCGTCGATGGAACTCGACGTGCAGATGGTGCTCTGACGCGAGAGACTGTAGTTTGTGCTGCCGGCCAACGACTCGCCGCCGCTGTCCGACGCCCGACTGTGACGGTAGTGTCCGGCAGGCGGCAGAGGAGCGGCCGAGTCAGTCGGCGGACCGCCCGGGGGGCTGACGGGCTGCACTTCGATCGTCTCGGCAAAGCGACGGTTGACGGTCGCGTTCGCGGGATTGCAGTCGGTTGTTTGAAAGGTCGCGTGGCCCTTGACGGCCGAGAGCTGAGGGGCGCGCGTGAGTCGAGGGTCTCCGACCGACTGGCGTCGCATTTGGTCGCCGCTCGTCGCCAGCTGCGCCACGTAGACTTTCCAGCGGTCGAGCAGCAGCAGGTAGATCGCCATAACGTTGTCGTAGGCGCCGGTCCGCAGCGACTGAACTCAATGCTGCGCTGCTCACACTAATGCGGTGAGTGCGTGTAGGGCACTCAGTACCTCTTTGGTGGTTTCCGGCTTGATGCCCATGTTCTGCATGAGCGTGACGACTTGCTCCACCGGTTCCAGAGGACCGGCAGGCTGACTGGCGCTCTTCAGCGACAGCTCGGCGTCGACCACAGTGGGGCCCGACAGGTGCAGGCGCGTCTCTCGCACCGTCATCCACTTGTGCGCCTTGATCTGCTCCATCGTGTAGCGCTTCGCGCGCTTCACAACGAGAATCCGACGCAGCAGATGCTCGCAGTCTGTAAACGAAAACCAAGTTCGCGTAACGAAAAAGTGACCAAAGGTGCGAAAAGGCGAGCCACTCACCACTTGTCATGAAAAACGGGATTCTGAAGCGGCCCGAAAGCACCTTGTCTCTGAGAAGCTGCAAGGTCGTCCCCTCGAAGGGCAACGCGCCGCACACCAAGACGTACAGCACGACGCCCATGCTCTGAAGCGCCGAAAGTGGGCAGGCGTTCAAGGTGCAGACCGCTAGGACATCCGCCCGAAACTCGCACCCAAATATCAATTTCCGGTCCCAGGTATTTGCGTCCCTCAAAGACTTCGGGCGCCGCGTACGGCGGAGAGCCGCAGAAGGTGTTGAGCTGCTCGTCCTGTCGGTAGACGTTGCTGAAGCCAAAGTCGGCAATCTTGATGTTATTGTTGGCGTCGAGCAGGAGATTCTCCGCCTGAAGTTTACGCGTCGTCCTCTACCCTCAAATCTCTCGCTCGCTCGCTCGCCTTGAGATCACGGTGGACGATGTTCAGCTTGTGGCAGTAGTCGACCGCCGACACAATCTGCTTGAAGAGGATGCGCGCCTCCCACTCGGGCAGACGGCCGCGTTGCGCAATGTAGTCTGAAGAAAGTCGGCACAAGTTTTCGTTGCAGTCGTGTTGTGTCGTCCCGTGTTTGTCACTGTCGGTGCGTGCATGCGTATCGCTGTCGTGCGCGTCTGCTGTGGGAGCAGTTGCTGGCAGAGGGCATCGCGCCCCAACTACAGCCCCTTCCGCTGGCCGACGACCGGCCAGCCGGTCAATACAAAGGCGATTTGCGTCGACCAGCGCCCTATTATTCGCGGCCCTCGAGAGCGCTCGACCGGGTCTCTTTGACGTCACCGAGCCAATCAAGCCCACTGCCGCCTCCCATTTTCCGGTCGGTCGCTGCGAGGGCGCCGCCGTCCCGTGTCAACAACTCGACCCTCCCCGCGGAGCTAGCGAACGCGCGCGCGCGCGCGTCCGCTTTTGGAATTCGGCCGCCTCAAGTGTCTCCAGCGGGATGGAAGAGGAAGAGATCGGCGTCGTGACGAGTGACAGACGACGGACGCGCCTATTTTTGGGAGGCGACGAGTCAAAAGGCCCGGGACGACGCGCGCTGACGCAAGCGCCGGCTTCGACGAAGCAGCCGGCTAAATTAAGCGGCCGTCATCGACACAGGCGGTGGCGGCGGCGGCGGCGGCGCGTCAGAGGCCGGAGGCGGAAGGCTGAAAGAGGCGGGGGGATGGGAAGCAGTCGCTGTAGCTGCCGCTGCTATTCGCGACCGAGGACCGCCTAAAGAGCGCTGACGCACGTCGCTCTCAGCCGGACGCCTCGACGCCTCTGACGTCAGTCGGGACGCGGCCATCAGCCGACTCGGTGTACACATATCCTCATTGAGCTAGCCACCCGTGAGAGCCCAAGCAACATCCCGAGCCGTCGACCGCGCGGGCCAAGGGTGCACGAGATCGCCACACGCACGCACGGACACACACTGAGAACCACTCACCGAAAATCTCTCCGTGGGGCGCGTACTCGGTGACGAGGTACAGCATTCGGTCGGACTGCATCACCTACAAAGGCGCGCACCCATTGCGTCAGCACAAGCAGTCGAGCAACCAGTCAGCTGTTCATGGAACGCAGCGGTGCACGCACTCGTGCGCATAGAACAGTAACGCGAAAGCAAAGGCGAGCCAAATTGCGCGCAACACACGCGCACCTGATAAAGCTGGACAATGTTGGGGTGGTTGAGCATTTTCAGTACCCAGATCTCTCTGTACATCTTCTGGAGGTTCTCCTCGTCCAGACGGGTCTTGTCGATGATCTTCATGGCCAGCTGTACGCGAACGCGAGTCCCGCCCCAGTTAATTAGTGGCGTTAAGTCAGTGGCATCAGCCAGCAGCTGACCTCCGTCTTGAGCAGGACGTGACGGCAGTGTTTGACGACGGCGTAGTTGCCCTTGCCGATGGTCTTGCCCACGTCGTACATGCGTAGCCTCAGGAGCTTGCCTCCGGGACCTCCAGCGGGACTTTCGGCGGTCGAGCCGTCCGAAGAGACGGCGCCCGGCGAGTGCGCGCTCGGCGCGGACGCCGTCGTCGTCGTCGTCGTCGTCGCCGCCGCCGCCGACGACGACGTCGACTGGTCCGCTTGGTGTGACTCCATCTGCCAGGCTGTCTGCAAACTAGTCGCATCGACAATCGAGCACGAGACGCGAAAACATCGCTTCTTGCCGCGCACCATGGAACGACGAGGCCGCCGACCCGCACCTGGCGCCGGCTACCTATATAGCGCGGCGTGTCAATCGGCCGAGTGCTGACACTGCCTGAGGTGGTGGGGCATCGTCGGCGGCGCAGCTAGCTGCCTTCCTCTGAAATGAACTTTTTCGATCCGCTTCGTCGTCGCAGTTCTTTTTCGCGGAACTGAGAGAGGCGCGCGCGCGCCTCTACACGTGCGACTGAAGGCCGGCCGGCCGGCCGTCGGCGTCGTCGTCGTCGGTGACGACGACGTAGCCGGCAACTACGACGACGACGCAGAGAGCTGCCCCCACCCACTACGAGGCGAGGCCGCGCCCATAACTCACGGCCACTAGCGGGCCGCTCAGGGGCAAGCAGGCGGGAGAAAAGAGAAAGAGACGCGGACGGCGCCGGCGTCGTCGCCGAGTTTGAGTGGCGACGAGAGGCAAGCATGTCGCGCAGCGACGCACCCGCCGCCGTCCGAGATAACCGCAACAGCAGCGGACTCTACGGGCCAGCCTTCTCACAATGGAGGCGCCAGGCGCTGACGTCACGAGCACCGCGGAACGCTCGCTGCCGCGACAGCCTCGTCGAATTCATCGTCGACAGCATTAGTCGAAACAAGCCTGCGACGAGAGCCGTCCATCCAAAACCATCACCAAGGTCGGCTGCCGCATGACTGGCGTCTGGGATTGCTTCGCTAGCTAGCCACAAAATTCATACACGCTTAATTAATTGAGGCTAGCAGACATCCGGCAGTACGCAAGCAGGAAGTTCCCGACGTCGTCAAAACGTTCCCGTTCCCGTTTCCAGCCATGTCGACTAGCGCGCACAGGGGCCAGCTAGCTCAGCGGTGCAAGACGAGGCGCAATTAACTCCAAAATAATTAACCGCCAAGCAAGGCGAGACGGGGCCAAGTGTGGAGCGCGAGTTGCAGTCAATCAATCGCCGGCGGCTGACACCACACGGGTCGCTAAGTGGAGCGCTAGTCGCTCGCAGGTCGACCAACAGCTGCGCACGAGCCCTTCGCTGACGCAATCGCGCCAGCGCTCGTCGGGAACAATGGAAGTCAGTCGGACTCGGAAAGGCGCGCGGCGCACTGAATGAGCTGCCGACGAAGAAGCACTCCCTGTCGACGACGTCGCCGAGTGGGAGAGGCGCGACTGAGCGACGTCGACCGAAAGCGGCGCCCGTCGAAGATTTCGGGACCGATTACGCAACGACGGATGGAGCGTCGACCGCCGCCGGCGTGACGCAAATTGGCGGCTGTCTCTCCGCCGCTTCCTCTTCCCCTCCGCTCCTCACTTCCTTCGCGGCCGAGCAGCGCGGTCGAAGGCCGACGCTCTGACGTCGACGCCGCCGCCGTCGCCCACCGCCGCTGGGACGGCCGGCAGGCGAGCCCGGTTGGGGAAGCTGACTGGCGCTCGCTAAAAGCCATCCCACGGACTGCGTCGGCGGCTGGCCAGCCGGCCACAGCCCCACCCAACCTTGCGAAAGTTGCGTAAACAGTGTCACCACCATCGCGCGTTAGCCAGACGGGGGGGGGGGAATGAACAGGCATTAGAATCGGCTGCTGACGTTGCAAGAGGGAGCAAGCAGATTTCGTCGCCTTAAGCGGTTCCAAAGCCGCCGCAGCCGACGTGACCTTCGAACCGCTTGCGCTTCAAGCCTCATCAGCACGTGCACACGCAAAGCAACAGCTGGAAAGCGTACTCCAAAGTCAAGTGAGAACCAAAGCGCTTCTTGTCGCCAAGCAGCAACGCGAGCTGGTGTCTTTGACGTGGGCTGATATGATAATACGGACTGCAACAACATGTTCACGCGTGTGAATTGTGTGCGCGTGGGGGCAGCTGACGAATCTCGGACAGCCCTGACGGTCCGCTCTACGAGAGCAGCTGAAGGAAGTGGAGAGGTTCATGTCTCGCCGCAGCAAGAGACGACGACGACGACCAGCGAGCGGGCCGCTTCACCGAACGCCCACTAACGTCACTCTCCTGGGTGCGCGCACTCGGACAAAGAAGCGCGCAAGGCTCGCGCGCTCGCACGACACTTGACGAAGACTGGCGCATTGTAGCAACATGCTGCAAGCGCAAGGCACCAGAGGCCGACTCACTAGCCGATGGAGAGCGAAAAAGCCGAGAACGATGTCGAGGATTCACGGGCGTGAACGCTCGTGGTGAGCGAATTGCGGAGCAAAGTGAACGGAGTCGAATTGGCGCAAGTCGGCGCCGAGCGACTGAGAGAAGAGGAAGCCCATTAGGTGACGTCACCGGGAAGGACATCCCGCCGTCCGAACGGACGTCAAAGGCGAGCCGAGGAGGAGCGACTGATTCCCCGAGGTCGAATCGGCTAGTCTCGCAGACGCCGCCGCCGCCGCAGTCCCGGGCCAATCCCAGAGGAAGAACCGGCAGCTAGCTCTGCACCCCACTCGGCGAGATGTGCACGTGCACAAATTATAAACAACTTTATCTAAGTACCAACGATTGACGCAAGCGCGCGAGGTGTGTGCGCGTGTGTACGGCTCTCGCGCGCGCACGTGTGTGCGCACCTGCGTTGAGGCCCCGCGTCGCGTACGCGCGCTCAACTGACACCGCCGTCGTATGGCATAGAATGTACGCGTGTCGGCCTGACGGACAGACAGGCCCACGTCGGGCCTACGACACTAGCGGTTGTGAATTCTCGCTCGCGAAACGGATGATGTCATGTGCGCGGCTTGCGTCAGCGTACATGTGGCATATTGAAGAGTCTGCGTTTGACGAATGTGTGGGTCGCCGCACCTAGCCTAGTGGGGCAGCAGCAGACGGACACCAATATGACATCACAAAAACGACAGGCGGTCATTCGATAGCCGTCGTCGTCGTCGACGACGATGACATTTCCTAGCCAACGCTGCTTAGACATAGCGATAACAACAGTGAGGCAGAGAAGATTATTTTGCTCGAGATAGTCACATCGAGAAAACGAATGCTCGCATCTAGGAAAACCGCTGGGCAGCAAGCAGGCATGTGCGTGCAACGATGTACCTGTGTGCACTACGCGTTCGCACAGGCTAGCTCACCCGATTAAACAGTCGGCATATCACTGTACTCTCCTCACGTGCATACATACTTGCACAAGCATGTACATAAACTCGCATATCCCCACACACGTACCATAGATATGCAGACAAACACAAAACATGTATGCACATGTAAACCGTATTTCCGAATTCCAACGTTCCGTAGGTTTACTGTATGTAAAATTCGCGTTTCACGAGCCGCACAAACGTCGATACAGTACACAGTACACCTTCACGCAACAGTACACGCAAAACAAAAGAAGTATAGGAGCCGGAGGTAGTTGCTTCTACAATACGCTACATCAGTAGCCGCCAGCTCTCATTCTACTAGTATTTATTGGTGTGCTCGTCTGTCCTGTTTATGCGTCTGCGGTCGTGACCATTCTCGAATCTCGACCACAGTCAAAATGACAAGAACGAATGCGTTCATTCGTATATGATTTTTTGGCGTGCGTGTGCATTTACACGCGCATTCACACGCCGGAACGCCCATTTTTTGTAAAAAATCACATAAAGCCGAGTCGTACGAGAGTTTTTTTGTATTTTCCGGGCCGATTGCCGACGCGCGCCTCCACTTGGCGAGCTATTTATTTCGCGCTGTCCCACTCGCCACACTGCTACTGCTGATCTTCGTTAGCCGAAAGCAGCGACTGCGGCTGCCTGCTGCCTGCCGGCGCCTGGGCCCACTTCTCTGTCGACTTCGCTGCCGCCGAGGCTCGAGCGCGCTCGCTCGCGGCTGAAGTGTTCAGAGGAAGTGGAAGAGAGGCCGCGTCTTCTGGCGGCAGGCGAGAAGAACTCCCGCCCGGGACGAACGGAGAGAGTGTAAAGAGATTTTAGAGAAGTGATAAGAAAGATGGCGAGCCGACGACTGCTGGGCGTGCTGACGACGCTGTGCGCGGCCGCGGCGGTGCGGGCAGCGAGGGAGGAGGAGGAGCAGCAGCAGCTCGACTGCATGTTCCTCGGCTATCCCGACCTCGAGTACGACGGCAAGGATCGCACTGAGCCGCTCATCGAGAAGAACTTCAACAAAACCGTGCGTATACTTCCATGCTCTTCCAATTAGGCTGCGACAAAGACGGATTTCACTTGCTGCGCAATTGGCACAACCTTCCCTTTGCCTGCAATTCCAGTCCTCGCTCACAAAAAAAAAAACGTACACGCACGCACGCACGCACACCTGATTGACCGACTGTGGGCAGTCAGTCAATCAGGGCGATGGAACAATCGACTGCGTTGCAGGCGTTTGCCGAGAACGCCAAGACGGTGGTGTTCTTCAACGACGTGGAGGCGGACGACGCGGAGTGGGACCAGTACGAGTGTTTCCTTCAGGTGGGCTGGATGGGGAACCGTTGGTGGCGCCAGCTCTCTGCAAGGCCTTCGACTTGGACATCGTCTTTCGCTCGCTCTAGTTGTCGGCGCAGATCATGACGAAGCGCGGCTACACCTTCTACACGGTCAACACGACCAAGGAGTCAAAGCTGCGCAAGCAGGAGGGTCCGGCATCTGGGGCACTGGGTTGCCACTAGCGCATTATTTGGGTGTTGTCTAGAAGTGGAGAAAGGCGAAGACACGATTCACGTCTACAAGGACGGCTACAAGATCGAGTACTTGGGCGTCAGAGACCCGGAGACGTTCGTGTCGTGGCTCATGGATGTAAGGAACTGCTGCTTGTGAGCACCGCTTCTAATGCTCGCACAATCGATTTTCCCACTTATACATAGATCCCAGACGATCCCGTCACCTTCATCAACGACAAATACGACAAGGAGCAGTTCGATCAGATGGCTGACACGACTGTGAGAATTGTTGGCTACTTCGAGCCGGGAAGCCAAGGTTGTTGCTGTTGCTTCTTCTAGACTGAGTCAGATCTTTTCAAAAACAACTGAAGTGAATTTAGGACTAAAAGAGTACGAGGAAGCTGCAGAAGACTTTATGGGCGCCATAGAGTTCTTCGCCGTGGTGGACTCTAGAGTGCGTGTACATACAAGCTTCCTTGTTCGATCCAACGTTTTGGCTTGTACAACATGAATCATTTATTGAAGTGGTCGCGAAAGTTGGGCCTTCAACGCATCGGCGAGGTGCAGCTGTATCGGCCGTTCGAGGACGAGCCCATAATCGCGCCTCCGTCGACGGACACCGAGCAAGAATTCGAGGACTGGGTCGAGAAGAACCACGAGCCGCTGCTGCAGAAGCTCACGCCCACCAACTACTTCGACGTTTTTGTACGTCGACCGGCTGAGTTTCCATGCTACTGCTACCCCCTGCGCCCTCGCAGCGCTGTCGTCGTCGTCGTCGTCTAGAAAGACGCGGACGACGACGAGAAGCAGATTTTGATTTTCTGCGACGAGGAGACGCGCGAAGGCCGCGCCCTCTTCCAGCTGGTGCGCAAGCTGGCCAACGAGAACACGGAGCACGCCGACACTCTTGAAATGGTCCTCATCGGTCGGTGACGTCACCATTTTTGCGAATCAAACTCGTCAGCCACCCGCACGTCGTTTTCAGACCCGGACGAGTTCCCTTTGATGGTCGACGTGTGGGAATCCATGTTCAATATCGAGATTGAAGAAGGCCCCCAGATGGGTCTGGTTGACATCTCCGACGTACGTCACCGAATGCGTAAACAGCTTGTCAAGAAAAACTCTGCAAATACCAGTTTAGAAAGAAGGAGTTTGGTTCGACATGTCGCAGTTGAACTTGGACGACCCCAAGCGACACCAAGATAGCAACTTGGAAGTGCTGCAGTCGTGGATTGATCAGATCATGAACGGCAGCATCTCCGTCCACGGTGCGATTTTTCTACAGTAATCAAGCTACTTCAAAAATTCAAAAAGTACTGTATCGTGAAGATGACGACGACGATGACGACGAGGCTGACGAGCCTCCGGCGAAAGGGCAGGCGCAATCGAAAAAGCGACGGACCAAAGGCAAATCCGAGCTCTGAGTACAAGCTGAGAGAGGATTAACACCGTTTCAGAATTAAAAATATTATGAGTTGAACGCATAGGAAATTTTGCAGTGTTGGTTTTTCTAGAAATCTCGTTTCAGAGCGCTAATGCTCATAGATGGGCGGTGACGGATGATCTAGGATAAAAGCAGAGTCGTACAGTGGCATCAATATTGGTGTGTTTGTGCACTCCTGAGTTGCTCATCAATTCGTGAAGAGACAGTTATACCGTATAGGCGCGGTGTTCATCAGCAGCGTTTTGTTTTTCTATTGACGTTCCGCGCTGAATCCGCTCTACTCCAAGTGCGCGCATTTCAAGACTGCGTAGTGGGCAATTAATTCTGTACGCTCTTTGGGCTGCAAAAGCAGATTTTGAAAATCGGGTTGCGGACGCCTACGCAAAGGATATTTCGAGAAGAATTCAATCAAATTCCACACCGCGTGCGCAATCAGCTTTCGTGGCCACTAGCGTGCACTCGTGGTGTGATTTATCGCTTTCTCAGCCGGACGCGAATATTTATTTAAGCGGCTTCTCTGAACTGACCAGTCATTTGAGAGGCAACCGGCTAGCGTTGGCCTTTGCCATACCTTCCAACTTCTATTCAAGCACATACAGTACATTTCGTCTAACGTCAAAAACGGCGTTGAAAAAATGAGTCGCTGGCTCACCTGCGCAGTGCTGCTGCAACTGGCATCGCTTTCGGTGCGTTTTGAAATTGTATCCCGAGGTGCACCGTTAACATGACCCTATTATTTTGTTCGAACAATTTCTTCTGAGACCCCCCCCCCCCACCCCCCAATATTCTCTCTCACAAGCCATGCTCACCTACCCCCTCCCCCTCAACTTTCTGCCCCAAACACCTCCCCTCAACATTTTGCCCCAAACACCTCCCCCCCGCCAGACTTTGCCCTTCAGACGATAGTGGGGAGGGGTATAATTATAAGGGGGGGGGGGGTATTATAAACTAAAAGTGGTCTTAGGAGGGTGTGCATAATTATAGGGGGGGGGGGGCTAAATATAGGGATTACGGTACGTTTGATTGCTTCAAGACAATACAAGCACGTAGAGGTTCAGATGTGCTGGAGTTATGGAAACCGAGGCTATTACGCGCGCTTCATCAAAAGATCACAGGACGCGCCAGTGGTATACGTCACTCGGCGCTATGCGGTTGAGCCCTTCCTGCTGGCTGAAATTGTCAGTCCAGCAAAAAGGCAAAGAGGTCGGAATTGTCAGACGCAAGCACGAGTCGTGAAAGCAGCAAAATCTACGCTAAATTTGCTAAAATGCATGTGCGACAGCAACGTTAAGGTCCGCTCGGACGATTCCCTGGATATGCGCTCAACAAGAGAAGCTGGTCAATCTTCGACCGGCCGGTTCCAGACAGTCAGTGTTTCACGCGCGTTTCACTCTGCTTTGCTTTTTTTATTGTCATGTCTACAATTCAAAACGATTGAAATTTGCATTGCAGAAGTGCGCGACACCGACGTTTTCGCGAGGACGCGACGCTGGACAAAACTTCTGGCAAGTGGTGCGATTATAGTAAGCTGCGGTATACGCATCCATCCATCCGTACAGTATTTATTCTCTAAATGTCAGTTGCCAACATGCCTATGCACGCAAGTTAAGAATCAAATTACCTACAAATGTTCGAACGTCTTTGACCGTGCGGGAGTTGTGGCGAGACCTCACCTGCACCATTCCGTATTTAGCGCCGGCATCGGATCCGTTCATAACTGGGTACAAGAAGCGAAGATCTCCTCTCCTAGGACCACCTCAAACTGACCGTGAGTGCACCCGGAGTGTTTCGCATGCGTTCGCAGACGCTTTCGCTCTGCTGGCGCAATAGCTACCGGGGGGCATTGGGGCACCAATATTTTTTCCAATACTCTCCAGATCCCAAGAATTTTCCCAAGGGACTTAGGTACCTTGTCTAAAACGATAAAAGTGAGTAAATGTTGGCGTTTTTCAGTGCTTTGCCATGTTATATGACCATAAAAGAAACTGTTTAGAGCCTATTTATACCCATTTTGGTCAAAAAGTACCAGTATAAGTCAAAACGTGGTCGGCTACCCCCTCCCACCACTTTTTGCTCTGGGCCCCCCACCCCCAGAATTCGGGAAATAACCCCCCCCCCCCCATAACTGTGCCACGCATGAACATCACAGCGAAGTACACGTACGGACGCTATTCGAGCTTCATTTAGCAATTCCATCAAGCGATCCCTTCAGACAATTGAAGCGAGTGTCGCCCAGAATGGACTGTGCGTTGTCTCACAGTTGGGTCGCATTCAAGACATGACAACTTTCAACCATTTCAGCGTATCGCGTTGTTGGCGAGCCGTTCTACCGTTGAACGTGCGTTGGGCGATCCATTGATCAGCTTGCACCACCAGCGAAGCCTGAAGCTTGATGATCAGTCACATTTGAAGGAACGTTACGCAGCGCAAGCGTGTCAACGATCAGTTGAAGTTGAATAACAAACTCAACACATTACAAGCTCAAAATCTACTAATCAGGGGTTTGCGCAGCGCAGCAGGACCTATGGAAGCCGCACCATAAATTGTTTAGCGCGCCCTTCCTTGTCTGAAGTGCACAAACAACGAGACAGATATTTTCCTGTTATCAAAACGCCATCATACACCATACAAAAAAGCACCAAATAGCAAGCCCAGTATCATTCGCGCGCTATTTTGGTGCTACCTACACCAACTGCCCATGGTTGGGGGGTGGGTGGGGGTGGGACGACACAAAGTAGATGGAAGGCTTCATTCAACTCGGATGGCTCAGTACTAATCAGCAACCAAGCGACTTTCGGATGTCGCTCGAACGCACCGTAATATCAGGCACATCGAGGGTTCATACTGGCTTCGCACACGGCTCATTTGCCGACTACCATCATACCTGCAAGTATTTTAATTTACCACTACAACCATCGTAAGTTCCAGGATTCATAATCGAAAAATTGGATTGCGTAGCTAGGGGAAGGAAGGTGTATTGAAAAAGGGTTCCAAGACAGGCACATACTACTACTACTCTTCATTTATAGTTGGGAGCCGAGTTGGAAGGGAACTTGGGTAGCGTATATGCCTGTTGAAGGTGGAGGGGGGGGGGGGGAGAGGAAAATATGCAAAAATCTAGCCAGCACAGGTATGACGACAGCGCTAACGCTTTTTTAAGCGGTCCAACTAACACGTTCAAATGGCCAATTGAACTTCGTTGGCCCAACTAACGCTGGCCGCCGCCCAGTAGTTTACTGTAGCACAGCGCCGCGGCACTACCGTCGAAGTTCGGTTGGTGGACAGCGTCCAGCGTAACACGGTAGTCGCCAGTGCAGTGCTTGTTCACCCCTGCAACCAACAGAAAAGAATACAAAAAAAAACAAAACGCAGTCGTCTGTGCGCATATAGCACAAAACGCAATTTCAGTTTTGGTTTACCATGAATCAGATTCTATCGGCTACCCTTACAGGATTCGCCAAGTGCGTTGCTCGTACCTGGCGCACAAAGCACATAGCCACTATAATTTCAGATTAACACCAATGGCGACGGTAGAAGACGAAACAACAAAGGACGCACAACACAACCACACTCACAACAAGCACAACAGCTTCTCTCACCCGTGCTAGGCTCGCTCGAAACAGTTGCTGGCTGGGTGACTTTTTTGCTCCAAGGGCGGCAGTGGCGGTCAACGTGAGCCGCCTTCTCGGAAGGCGCGCGCATCGAGAAGTCGCCGTCCTCGTGCCTCTCTTTCACTGCCCAAGTACTTTGCGCCGCTCTGGCAGTCGGTTTCAGCGGCGGCGGCTTTTTGCCCAGCAATTGCGCGTAGGCCCTCGCAACGGAGGCATCAGCAGCGGACGCCTCAGAGGTAGTCGGAGCGTCGACGCAGCTCCGTGTGCTGGCCCCACTTCCACTGACTGTAAACTCATAACGAATCAATACCTCTGTTCTTCAAGTTGTAGATTGTAGTGCGTGAACCGGTGCACAGGTACGGTCGGTGAATCTTGTAGCGTATCGTATCTTAATCTCAACTGACCCCCTCCCCCCCCCCCCTTGGGTCACAATTGGAGAAATAACGTATGACAAACAACGCTCTCGCGGTGTTGCACAGTGCGCTGAAATCCGGCGGAAAGTCGAACACCGCGTTGCTGAGCGCCGTCAGCTGCGACTGCGAGGGAGATCTGAAAAACCACTTTCGACAAAATCATTCATGCGAAAAAAAAAAGAAAAAAGGGGCAAACAAAAATAAAATGCGTCTCACTCGGTGCAGACGAGCGTGGGACTGTCGCTGCATGGGGAGGCGGCGGCGACCGTTCCGCCGACAAAGTCGCCATCTGACGGCGGCGCGATGGTGCTGACGACTGCCGTCAGAATGTCCCCTCCGCTCGCTGTCGCATTCTGCCGACTGCGACTGTCGACAGTTGTCGACAAGTCGACACTGCTGAGGTCGACCAGAAGGCCTGTCGACAAAGCGGCGCCGGTGTCGACGCCCGCCTCGCTCTGTCGGCAAGTCGACGACTCGAGATCTCGGCAGCAGACGACTGTCGACAAGTCGTCATCTTCGACAGTGATACAGTCAGACGGCCTGTCGACAAGGTCGAGCTCGCCGCCCACGATCGCAGTGTCGTCAGCGCAAAAGGCGTCCAAGTCGACAGAGAGCTCTGAATTGAATTGTTGAATTCAAGAACGTCAGAAACAGAAACAAAAACGCTTGTGCGCGGCCGCTCCTGCATTGTCAAATCGGAACTAGAAAACAAACAAAAGACAAGATCCGTGCCTGTGATTGACTCGTCAGCGGCCCGTTCGGCGATTGTCGACGAGGCGGGGGCGAGGCTGTCGACGCGCAGCAACAGAAGCGCGTCGAGCTGACGGCGCGCCAATTCGGCCACTGACCGCACCTCTTCGACTCGCAACGGCGGCACGAGCTCTTGCAAAGACAACGCGAGCTAAGCGCGAGTTTTCCCAGTTTTTGGAGCATCTCCCGCAGTGCGCTTGAGGCCGACGTACCCGTTCTAGGGCGAGCACGACGTCGGGGTTGTGGACGATGACGCGGGGCCGGAAGTTGGTCTGCTCCAGCTCCAGAACGAGCAGCTTGGCGCGCTTCAACTCCCTCTCCAGTGGAACGCTCAGCGAACGCTCGTTCGAACGACCCGCGATCTCCTAAGCAGCGCTACCATCAGTGCCTATCACCTCCTCCCTATCAGTGCCTGCGTGTCGGTGCGTGCGTGCCGGTGCGTGTGCCGGTGCGTGCGTGCGTGCCGGTGCGTTCGTCCGTCCGTGCAGGTGCGTGCGTGCGTGCGAGCGTGCAGGTGCGTGTGCGTGCCGGTGCGTGCGTGCGTGCGGCGGGTGTGCGCGCGGCGCGTGCGGGCGTGCCGGTGCGTGGGGGCGTGCCGGTGGGTGGTCTGTGCCGGTGCGTGTGTGCGTGCCGGTGTGCGCGCGTGCCGGTGTGCGCGCGTGCCGGTGCGTGCGCGCGTGCCGGTGCGTGCGCGCGTGCCGGTGCGTGCGCGCGTGCCAGTGCGTGCGCTGTGCCGGTGCGGGCGCTGTGCCGGTGCGTGCGCTGTGCCGGTGCGTGCGCTGTGCCGGTGCGTGTGTGCGTGCCGGTGTGTGCGCGCGTGCCGGTGCGTGCGTGCGGGCCGGTGCGTGCGGGCGGGCGGCATAGCAGCAATAACCCCCCCCCCCCCCCATCCAACGTGCCGCGTGCGTGCGCCACGTATAGATTTCGTACAAAAAATTAAGAAAAAAGCTGCGACTGACGGCATTCTTTTCGGCCAATCTAGCCAACAGCGTTTCAATCTCCGCCGCCTTCAGCCTAATTGCGTCCGCGGGCGCCTTCAGTTCGTGTCGCGTGTGCTCCCAGTGAAACTCGGCGGTTTCTTCTACCATCTTCGAAATCTAAAATTAAGTGACACAAATAAGAATAAGATGCTGATAACCAATGGCGAAAATGCAGACAATTTCTTTGAGTTCGGCGAAATCGGCGGCGCTCCCTCTCTCGCCGGAGTCGCGCTTCCATTTAAGCAGTTGGCGGAAATTGGCGCATTTTTTCATGAGCTAAAATAAAACAATTCGAGACTACAACAAAATAAGCAAATCATTGCAAATCAAATAAGCAAATTTATTACTCATTTATTTTATACTATTTGATTTGCGAAGAAAAAATTTAACGCGCGGCTTGAACCAACCGCAGAGCGTTCCGCACTTCTGCCGTCCATATTACAAAATTCTTTTTTTACGTCTTTCCTTTACCTCTTTTTTACCTTTTCTTGTTCGTTCAATTAAAAAAACGTCTTCTCGACCGTATGCGGGCAATTCCCAAAATATGCAACCGATACAAGCACAACCGATACAAGGGATTATTGTTCCCGCCTCCTAAGCCTAAGCCTAAGCCTAAGCCTAAGCAAAAGCCTAAGCCTAAGCCTAAGCCTAAGCTAAAGCCTAAGCTACAGTGATCGGTTGTATCGGTTGTGCTTGTATCGGTTGCATATTTTGGAAATAGCCCCGTATGCGTGTTCACAAACGACGCAGGGAAATACAATCGTAATATTTGCATATGTAAATTAAAATCTTTAAAGGCACTACAGTATTGCAGAGGAAGGAGCACTGCGCCATACCAAAGTAAATGCTGTGGAATTGTTTCTTTCAGAGAATGCACTAGGCATATATAGAATGGCTCATCTCGTGCAGGTGATGAAATAAGGTTTGAATTTTGACGCACGCAGACAAGATTCAAGCGTTTCAGTTTCAGAATCCGTTTCAAGCGTGGATGTGTAAAGTGCGATTGATCCAGTAGGTTTATAAAAGAACCGATATGGGCACGTATACGTTGTCGAGATCACACAATTCAGCGTGTCTGTTCGAATTTGTCAGTTGCTCTTGGCAAAGCGGTTTGCAGTGGATCTGCACTCCGTCGTGGAGTCAGAAGCAGCGATTGGTTCGAAAGCTGGCGGTATCACTCTTCTGCCGTTTGCCTCTGCCAGTTGACCCGTTTGTTGCAAACCAAATCGGAAAGACGTCCGCCCGCATTGCACCTAGAGTTCTTGCGTTTGCCGACTTCTCGCCGCGTCGCGACCTTTTCGTAGATTGAGGATAGGGCGTGGGCGGGCAGGTACGGGATTCGCCTTCCGCCGCCAAAGACAATGGCGGATGGGTTCGAGATGCTCTTTGGCCGGCGCCGCCCGGAACTGCGCAGGCGACGAGCTAATGGGCCGAGAGCTATTCGCTGCCGACGCCCCCTAGCCCCTTCCGACACATTAGCAGACGACGGCGGTCGACTATCATCGCCACAGCACCGTAGTCGACAGAAAGAGACACCGCGCGGCCACAGCCCTTCTCCCCGACAGCCGACGACGGCCAACGACCAAATGCGCGCGCCAACCGTCACGGTAGCGCTGCTGCTGCTGCTGAGCTGCTTCGCCGCGCCCTCAATGGCGGCTGAGTCGCCTGCGCAGGTCGGCACCTACAGATGTTGTCGCTGCCCACATGTACCTACACTACCTGTACATTATGTCACAGCTACACGTGCGGCACAACAGTATGTAAACGTGCATCCGTGCAATATGCCGTCCATAAACATGAACAAATGCGATCTTGATTAGGCGGCACGCAAGTAATACTGTAAAACTCGGTGCAGTAGCAGACCTCATAGATGTACGGTACATCGATCGATTACATCTATTTGTACGTACCGTACGCGCGCGGTACCGTACACGGCGTGCGTTGAACGTATTACCATGTATTATGCAAATCTTTGTAAATGTGGCAGGGCTCGTGGGGCGCGCTGGGCTTGGGAGGTCTGCCGATTCGCATGCAGCGCCGCGCGGCGTACCTGCTGGACCCGCTGTTGGGTCACACGGTGCTGCGCAAGCGATCCCCCAGCCAGCGCTCGGACGCCGGCCGTCGTCTTTGGGTGCTGTTGCGGCGCGATGGCCTGCGCGGTCAAGCCTCCCACTGACACCAACCACCACCACCACAAGCAACAAAGTGCAAGATGAATAACGCGTGTTCCTCTCCTAGCTAGGCGGCGCCGAGGCGTGTCCAAGCTCCCACGCAGACTCCAGCGCGCGCGCTCATACTCTGCTCCTCTTTGATGTACGTGAGGCTCGAATCAGTTCGAAGGGTGACGAAGAGGCCAACTTGACACGTACAGTGTTGGTGCAAATACAGAGCAAACCCCTTGAGCATGCCAGCGACGCACTCCGTCGAATTGCGTACTTCGCAGACTTGTAGAATTTCATAAATGCAGGGTGATAATTGCATGTTTGCGACTGTTGCGAGCGAGCGAAATCTTACATGCGCAGGTCAACCGTAGTCTCCGCAGGCGGATGAATTTTTAAAGGCGCGCCCGCCGGACGTGGACGAGCGCTGGGCGTCTCGAACTGCGTTGGTGAATAATGAGCTGGATTGACACGAGGGCGACCGGTGCAGAGCGCGGGCCGTGTGCGGAAACGATTTCTTTGACGGGAAACGAACGGTCGTTGCTTTCGGCAATGAAACGAGGGACGACAATGGGCCGGGGAATCTAGGGCGGAGCGGCTCAAGCTCCTCTCCTCCACTCGATCGCCTCGACGCCTCTCTTCAACCGCACGCACCACTTTAGCAGCGCGCACTCTCTCAAGGTCTTTTCTGAGGAAAGAAATGGCCAGCGCGCTCGTCCTCGCCTCGTGGCTGTTCACGCTGCTGGCACTCCTCCGTGTCGCCCAGGCTGCGCCGCACCCGCCGCCACTGGTGATTCCCGGTTTAATCGTGATTGGCTTCATTTCGCAAATCGGGGCTTTCGAATTTTGCTAAGACGGCCGCCGATGGCTCGCTGGTCGTAATACCGGCTGAAGAGCTCGAGCGGCTCTTGAGCGTCGAAGAGCAGCAGCAACAGCAGCAGCAGCAGCCGGTGGAGCTTCACAAGCGCCTCAGACTCTACCGCGGCAAGAGGACGACTTACTACGCCAACTTGAACAAACGCTTCGAAGTACACGCTGTTGTTGTGAAAGGTCATGTGTGCACTGCACCCTTTTAATTAAAGGTCCTGCCCCCGCAGCTGGCGCTGGGCAAGCGCGCGTCGGACCCGTTTAAGAGCGGATTCCGAAAGCGCGGCGACGTGGGCAGCGGCGCCGAAGAAGGCGCCGTCTATCTGCTCGAGTGATTCCTCGCGCGAGCGCGAGGCCGATGCACGACGACCCGACTCGATGCACGACGAGCGCGACAGGGGCGCGCACGCGCGCGCGCGCGCAAGGCTAGAATTATATGTTGTCGAGTTTACATTCGATGTCGCGACGTGACAGCCGACGCGCCAATTGAATGAATGGATGGCGGTGGCGGCGCGCCGAAAGTGGCGGGTCTTTCCCCGGCCGGTCAATGCGGCCAAAGTTCTTGCTTGTGCGTCCGATTAGGGCGGCGCTCGTCGCGACCCAAATGCGCCCGTCGCTCGCCGGTCGGCGCCGTCGCGGCGCGTCGACCGCTCGATGGCCACTTCACAGGCCCTCTTGGCCTTTTCTATTCCAAAGAAAGGACCGTACGATGAGCGCGCGCGCTAGAGTGAATAGGGCGCGCTCGCTCGCAATTCGACCGCAGTCAGCTGCTGCTGCCGCTGTTCCAAGGCGATCCGCACAACAGGCTCACAATGGACTAATTCCCTGGAGAATTTCGGCTGAGGCGGCGGAGGCTTGTTCCGACACGCGGCTGACGTCGACGGTCGGGCGCGCGCGCGCGCGTTGAGCCGCGAGGCAAACAAACAGCCTCTTTACGATCGCCCCGAGCAGGCACAAGCGCCGCCAGCGCGCGCCTGCCTCCACCAGTCGGAAAGGCCCGGCCCGGCCCGGCCCGTCCTTGCGCTCAGTGCCGAAGTGTGCGCGACGGCAAAATTCCTGTTGACATTCCAAGGCCAAGGACCGAGCGCGCTTGACCCGCCGCCGCCACGCCAGGCAGAGAGCACTGTCCGCGCTGCGCTGCGCGCCAGAAGGCCCACGTCCTCGCACCGTTTTCCTAGAAATTCGAAGGAGCGCCGCCTTCCGTCGTAGCGCCGCCTCTCACAGTCGGCGGCGGCTGCACGTCCACACTGGGCAGAGAGTCTTTAGGCCGAGGCGGTTCTCGCAGCGCTCTCTCTTCATCCCCCCTTCGGGCTGACGGCGGCGGTCGTCGACGAAAAGCGGCGTCAGTCAGTCAGCCTACCGGCTGCTGTTTGTCTTGCACTCGGCACAGCTGGCTGAGCTGAACAGACGGACGGACGGACGAACGGACGGACGTACACTGGCCGCTCGTCTCAGCGCGACTCCGTCTCCCGAAGTTCATTGTTTCGAGAGGGCGGCTGGCGCTGCGAGATCGCGCTGACAGATATTATACAAAATACCGGAGTGCCAACGTCCGCCGCAGATCTACACTATAGCCGACTGTCGACGAGATCTTCGCTCGCCGGTGGCTGCGCAGCTGCTGCGTTGGTGGGGCATGGAGTGCGTGAGCAGTCGGCGACCCAACTGCTTCGACCAGCCATGGCACCTGCAGCCGCCCTCGTCCTCCTCGGCCTCATCATCGGCGGAGCTGATTTCCAGCGCCGGCTCCTCGAGCAGTGTCGTCAAGTCGCCCGTCGACACCGTGGAGAGCTTGAGCGTCGCGTCGCTGGCCCTGAAGCCCGCCTCCTCGCTCACGGCGACGCCTGACGCCGACCCTCTGTTCTCGGAGCAGTACGACTGCTTAGAGATCATCGGCGAGTGAGTTCTGGCGCAGTCGCTCCCCGCATGTCCAGGTAGAAACCCCTCTTTCGACGTTTCCCGTTCTGTGTGCACTAATACCGTGAGAATGGCCATGAAGAGAACGCACCGACTTTAGTACTGTACTGGCAACTGGGCCAAGCAGTTCGCTAAGCGGGCCAACGCAATCATGCATGTATAGACGAATGCGCATCCCCATGCTCACATTACGCAATACAGTACAGTGCAACATGTACTTCCTATGTTCACTTCTTACTGTGCTCATCATGCCTGGTAGTGTTGGGGCTGGGACGAGCGAGGAAGGAAGAGAGAGTGTCGTTGACGCGCAGGGGCAAGTTCGGCACGGTGCACCGTTGCGTGCAGAAGGCGACGGGCATCGCGTTCGCGGCCAAGCGCATCCGGACGCGCACGCTGCAGCAGCGACGCGAGACGGCTCGCGAGGTGGAGCTCATGCGCCAGCTCCGGCACGCCCGTCTCATACGGCTCTTCGACGCCTACCTGCCCTCCGGACGACAGCTCAAGGAAGCCGTCATCGTCATGGAGCTGTCCGTCCATGCCTTTCTTTTCCCTTTCTTTTAAAGGAGGAGAATTCGCCACGAATGCCCCACACGACTTTTAGAATAGAAGGCGGCGAACTGTTTGATCGCATCGCGGACGATCAGTTCGCCTTTGGCGAGGCGATCGCCGCCGACATCGTCTTCCAACTCTGCGAGGCGCTGAGATACCTGCACGGAAGGTGCATCGTGCATCTCGACGTCAAGGTTCGCTTTGGAGGAGGGCGACCGATTCCCCACAACCCTGCTGGGCTCTTTTCAGCCGGAGAACATTCTCTGCATTTCGCGCATGAGCCATCGGATCAAGCTCATCGACTTTGGCCTCTCTCAGAAGTACGAGCAGAGTCGTTCGCTCAATCTCATCGCCGGTGGGCCCGCCCACGCGTGGCTCGATTCCGTCGCCCCCCGCGGAGCTGGGTCGTCACTGTCAGGCACCCCGGAGTTTGTCGCTCCCGAGGTCGTCAACTACGAGTCGATCGACACGAAGGCGGACATCTGGAGCGTGGGCGTGATCACGTACATCCTCCTGAGCGGACTCAGCCCCTTCCTGGGCGACAGCGACCTCGAGACCTACGGCAATGTGACGCGCGGCGAGGTCGACTTCGACGACCCCGTCTTCGAGCGCATCTCCGCCACCGCCAAGCGCTTCCTCCTCCAGCTGCTCGCCTACCGCAAATCGTGAGCCCTGCTCCCCCCCCCCAACGCCTCACTGCGTCCCTCTCACACGCAACATGAGGTGTTGCGGCGCAGGGAGCGGCCCACCGCGGACCAGTGTCTCGTCCACGAGTGGTTCCAGCTGCAGCAGCAGCAGCAGCAGAAAAAGTCGCGCGGCACAATCGGAAGCGCCGACGACAGACAAAGACTGCGAAAGTACTGGCTGCGCAGACGCTGGAGGGTGCGTGTAGAGAGCAGCAATACAGAGAGAGCAGTCGCACGCTGCCAGCCACAGTGTAAACAACTTTAGAAACATGTCGATCCCGTCAGCACGCACGCACGAACAGAATGTAGTGCAAATTACATGCAGAATGCGGAAGCTTTGCCCTTTCAGATGGTCGTTCACGCTATCATCGCGATTTCTCGCATGGAAAACGCCATGCGCAAGTCCAGCAGCGCATCGGCGCCCGCCCAATTAAGCCGAAATTTATGAAAAAGCAAAACTATGCATTGTAGCTAAACAATGCCGCAAGTTGGAACGCGAACTTTCAGAAAACCCGAAGCGTGGTTGTGATTTTGTCGTAGGAGAATGCGTTAACTTACACCACTACAACTAGGTTTCAAGCACTGTTGTACATACATACATACATAGATCTGTCAAGCGATTGGCATATTGCGTCTGGTTCTTCTCAGAGCATACGGTAAGTACCAGAAATGTAAAAGTCTCCTTCTCTTGCTCTCTCTCTCTCTCTCTTCAAGACTCGGCTATCTGTAGCAACCAGGCTAACAATTCACACTGCGAGCACCGGGCTAAAGCGCGAACAGTGCGTGCGAGTAATTCAAAAAGAATCCGAGCAGCTGCTCGACACTTGGAAGGGCTCGTCAGCATCCGGATTTTGACGGGCGCGTGAGATGCGCGTCTCTTGGACAGCGACGATGGAGCGACGTGAAACGAAACTCGTCGAGTTGCCGACGGCGGCGGCAGCAGCGCAGCTGTCCCTGAGGTCGCAGACGCAGGGCGACACGCAGCTGCCTCCCAAGCGCGAGCAGCCCGAGTCCTCGCAGCGCGTCTGGTCGCGGTCCGCCCATCGGCACCGGTACGCCCAGGAGACGCCCATCAGCAACAGGCCGACAGCCACCACAGCCTTCTGTGAACAACGCGCTTCGTTCACTGAGATTAAGCATGGTCTGAAGTACGGACCATTTGACGACGCGCCCGCACACCACTTTCCTTTTTTTTCCTCGGCCAAAAAAAAAAACCGTGTCTGTCCCACTGTTTTTAGACTTCGGGGAAAGCAACGTCTTTTGGGTGGCGCTTTGATCGGCGCTGAATCAGCGGCGCCGCGGCAATGCGATTGCGCAGACGCGTGCATGCGCGCGGGTGCGGCCCCATATTCGAGACGGCCGCCGCCGCGCCTTCGGTGGCGCGCAGCCGAGACGAGACGAGACATCGATTCGGCTGCGTGTGTGCAGGCGGACTAGCAAACAAATGCAACGTCAACGCGTCGTCGACGCCGTCTGCGAGACCCCCCAAAGAAGGCAGACGGCGGCACTGCGGTGTGTGTTGCGTTAGGACGCGGGGTGACGTGTGGTCGGCCCCTGTGCGTGAATCACGTCTCGAGCTTGCGCGACGGACCACTTGTGTAGTGATCGCCGCTCGGCACGACTCGGGGCGGAGACTGAAAGACGCTGTAGGCGTCCAGGTCCTCGCCGTAGACAAGCGTCCTGACGTCCCGGGGGGACACCTCGGCGGCAGGGAACGTCGTCGGCTGGACCTTGGAGGGTCGGTAGCCCAAAAAGAGGATGGCGAACAATCGGACGAGCAGTGCGCCCAGCTCGGCCACGGACACGGCCGACAGGCCCAAGTAGAGTGCCAGCACGCCGCCCAAGCCCGCGATCAACTGTATCCGCGGAAACGCCTCTACCTCTTCGATGACCTGAAGTGTTGTGGTTTCCAAAGAACGCGGAAAGCGGCGAATCGGCTCAATTCACAGCGCAGTCTACGCACTTTACAGTCGAAATTGATCGTACTGTGGCCCTGTTGTTCAGCAATAAAAGTGCAGAGTGTGCGAGTAAAGTAAAGTACAGCAAAAGAGAGTGCACGCAGGTATACCTATGTGCATATGTACACGTACACGTACACGCCCACGTAATGTACACGTATTCGTACACGTACACGTACACGTACACGTACACGTACACGTACACGTACACGTACACGTACACGTACACGTACACGTACACGTACACGCACACGTACACGTACACGTGCGTATACACTAGGGATGAGCACGGGGGGGTGGGTGGGGGAGGGGGGGGGGGGGTAGTGGGTGGGGGTTGGCCCGGCCCGGCCCGGCCCGGCCCGTCCAACTGCTCTGCTAATATCGCACCCGTTGGTGAGGCCAACCGACCCGGCCGGCCCGGAATGAAAAATAAGTACAGTCACTACAGTGTACAATTTACTGAAATACCGTATGCCAATTTCCGGGTTTTCTTAAAGGGATTGCCCCTCCCCCCCCCCGGATCGCCGTTCCCCACCCTTTTTACGGCTTTGTTCCCATTGGGGGGGGAAGGCGCCCGTCCTTGGAGAAAAAGTTGGTTATTACGTGGAGGATTGTCGCCGATACTTACAATGCATTACATAGGTAGCTATCTACATACCTACGTTGCTGCCAAGCAGACGTCCCCGCCCCGGCCCGGCCCGGCCCGCACCCTCAAAACGCAGGCCCGGCCCGGCCCGGCCCGCAAAACAGGCCTGGAATTCCGGCCGGGCCCGGCCCATGCTCATCCCTAGTATACACGCACCTTCGTACACGTAGGTAAATGCACATGCACCACTTATGAACGAAACTAGGAAAATGCAAAATAGGAAAAAGCTTCACTGATCGCACCTCGTGGTTGAGAGTCTCGTAGAAGACGTGGATGCGCACCAAATTGTCGTACGCGTTCGTCAGGCCCTGCTTGTGGTCGAAGAAGACCCTCGTCAGGCCAGAGTCGTTGAAGAAGTTGACCAGCTTCAGGTTCATGTACGCGTCGCTCGGCCACAACGCTTTCGAGACCCTCACAACGGAGACAGAGACGCTGTCTCATGATAATACTGGCCGGTTGAGGGGGGGGGGTTGTTGTCGTTGGACTAAGCGAGGAGACATTCGGAAGAACGCCATCTGCAATCTAGGGTGCGACAGCACGAGAAAATCCATTGACAGGGAAATTCGGTAGTGGGTCCATCAAGAATCGAACCCACGCAAAATCTTGCGCGCAAGAAGCCGATTCTCAAGCCGCCGCCGTCTCGAGCCGCCGCATGGAGAGTTGGGGGGGGGGGGGGTAGGGAGCGTTGTTGACAGACGTGGACGTGTAGACGGCCTCCTTGCAGGGCAGGGGGCAGTTGCAGCTGAATTGCATCACGCCCTCCTTCTGCGCCTCGCCGTCGATCGCGCCGCCCATGAAGAAGCCCTCGACGACGCGAGCTCGGCACTTGCGCTGCGTCGCGTTGAACGCGTCGCACATGCCCATGTTCTGCGCACAACGCAACACAA
The DNA here is from genome assembly GCA_030248085.1 of Paralinhomoeus sp. GSCO2_6. Classification (NCBI taxonomy): domain Eukaryota; kingdom Metazoa; phylum Nematoda; class Chromadorea; order Monhysterida; family Linhomoeidae; genus Paralinhomoeus; species Paralinhomoeus sp. GSCO2_6. The sequence goes on along the minus strand of JASAMY010002006.1, from coordinate 3,789 downwards.
CCGCAACTGACGAAGGTTCCAAGAAAAATGCTTGGCATCACTTTCTATACCTTGACGCCGACCGTATTGACGCACTCGCAGACCTTCCACAGCTTCCAGTCCAGACAGGTGTTGAGACAGTCGGACATGGTGTAGCTCCAGTTCTCGTTCGGCATGAACTTTCTGGAAAGAAACCCTTTCTGGAACGGAAAGCCTATGCAAATCAACTGTACGGAACGCGGTCACTTGTAGTTGTCGGGGAACTGTTTGCTGTCCGTGCAGTTGCTCTTGAAGGGGTCCTGTAGACGGATGTAGGTCTTCTTGGAGACGGCGATCTGCGTGGAGTAGCCGGTGCGCGCCAGGACGCCGTCGTGCTCGGGATGCGGCTTGACGTCGGGGTCGTGGATGCTGACGACGGCGCCGTACTGCTGCGCCAGCACCGACAGGTACTCGTGACTGTCCACGTTCAGCGTCAGGCGCAGTCCCAGCGCGCTGCCCGCCTGCCTCGTACGAAGACCGCCCACGCCGAACCCTGCACACCCGAACGCTCGACTCCTGGAGCACGAAACGAATCTTGGATAAAAGCCCACCTTTGACCTGGCTGAGCGCCGAATTGAAAGTGTAGCAGTTGCCGTAGCGCTGGTTGGGCGACCACTCGAAGTGTCGGTCGTGACTGCAGCGCCGGCGGTCGTGACTGCACTCGACGATCAACTCCTCGCTGTCGTGGCCCAGCCTGCGGAGGTCGTCCTCCGAGAACCGGATCGTGTCCAGGAGGTCGCTCAGGTCGTCGGTGCGCGACTCGTTGAGGAAGCGCTGGAAGCCGCTGATGTTGTTCGCCTGGAACAGCGCGACGCTGCACCCAGAGCTGCGGCATCCGTACGCAGGAAAATTACGTTGCCCTCGGGCCCTTGGTCGGGACGCCACGCTCCCGCATGCATGTTCTCGGGAGCGCCGTCGCACGCCGGTCCGTGGCACTCTTCAATCTCGACAATAATCTGCGAATAGTGAGAGAGCACCTTCCTTCCGTCTTTTGCTGCCTGGTACATACGTTTTCAGCAGCAGCTTCTAGGATCCTCTGGATTGCGTCGGACTCGTCATTTGACCGCTTCTTGCGCTTCAACATCTCGCGATCAAAATTGTCGTCTTCTTTCGCGCCGACTTCAAGATGCTCGTTCCACAAGTCGATGGCTTCGTGTAGAAGTCCTTCTGCGCCGTCAGGCCGAGCAGCGCAGACCTTGTCGGGGTCAAGTTCCTCTTGCGCTTCCAACCAGCTGACGAAGCCGCGGTCGACGCAGGCGTCCGCCGGCGTCGTCGACGTCAACGCGTAGGCCGTGCGGAATTCCGGTCGCATTCTCGCGCTGCACGCGTCGCGACTCCGCTCCGAGCTCTCGACCGCCCGCCGAATTTCCGGATTATCTCGGATCTGCGGCTGACAGGTCTGCTCGGCGAGTGCCAAGGCCGTCAGCGTCGTGTTGCACGACACCAGAGAACGCTTGACCGGATTCAAATTGCACACCGTCACCGCCGGGAACGGCTGCGTGCGACTGTCTTTCAGGTGAATCTGGAAGTGCGAGCGATTCGCGCAGATGGGTGGAGAAAAGTCAGTGTCAAGCGCGCGCAGTCACGCTCGCTGACCACAACTTGCGAGGGGTGGCGCAGGTAGCGCTGAATCTCGCCGTGGCCATGGTAGCTGGTGGCCGCCAGTCCAATGAGGAACAGAACGGTCCAGGCAATCTTGGACAGGCATCTGGCGGAGGCGGCCGACTGCGAGATGGCGCTTATCGAGGACGAGGAGAGGCTCTCGACAATCGCCTCCCGCAGCTTGACTTTGCTAGCCCGGGATACACCCATGGAGCGCATCTTCTTTCAACTGGGCTCCCTTGACCCTTATTGAACTAAACCGTTGTTGGCGCTGCCTGCTGCACAACAGTATATGAAATCCACTTCGCGAAATTGATCAACTGCCGGCGAGCGAGTTGTCACTGGCGACAGCACTACATGCCATTGATGGATCGGTTTCAATTTCGCAATTGCTTGTAGCGTGCCCAGCACGATTTGTCACCTTGTCCACATTCGTGTCAGTTTCATGACGCTGCTTGTGCCATAACAAACTGCCGGGCTCATCACGATGCACTTTGCACTGTCGACGTGCTCTTCTACAACACCACAGACTTAGGAGGTTCGATCGCATCACATCACATCACATCACATTCTAGGAAACGCGTACTGATCCAAGCCGTCTTCTTTGGAGCCTTTGTAGATCGAGGCATTTGTGGCCGCAGAGATGGGCGTGGTGACTCGTCCTCCGGCCTTCCGCTTGCGTTGGTTCGAGGAGCCGCCGCAGCAGACGAGCGCTGCAAGGAGGACGGACATGATCTGGACGCACTCGACGAAGGAGGCGATCGAGATCCCCAAGTAGAGGCCCAACACCCCGCCGAAGTCGGCGATCAGCTGACTCTGCGGGTACGCGTCCGCCTCTTGGACGATCTGCAAACTGTGGTGGCGGACGAAAAGAACTGATCAAAGTCGGAAACACGAAGAAGACCTCGTAGCTCAAGGTCTCAAAATAGATGTGCAGTCGGGCGAGATTGCGCCAGATCTGCTTGATGTCGTCTCGGTATTCGAAGAACGTTTTCGGCAACGCCTGGTCTGAAGGCGCATAGAAGTTGACGAGCTTCAGGTTGATGTAGCTCTGTGTCGGCCAATTGCGGCGTGAGAAATGTCTAAATTACATATAAAAACAACCGACGCATAGCCTTGTCCATCCACACAATGGTGCACGACGATGTCGGTAAGAATTGTGTCTCGTTGCATGGCAGCGGGCAGTCTCAATTCGAATGGCACTGGCGTTGCTAAGAAGGCCTCTAGTATTGTGAATGTATCGCGCTAGCACGTTCCGCATACACAGGCGGTCTTCTTTGATGAAATTTTCGCATTGATCAACTCCCTGAAAAATGGCGGTGCGAACGCGTCAGCTGCTACGGTGCCATCTGCCAAGTGAAATTGTGTCCACCAAGATAGTCTCTCTTGAGCGTGCTCACTGGCGGAGACACAACCACACTCTTTCGACAGATGATAGTCCAAGCAAGCGTTCTGACAATCTTCCATGGTGTACGTCATATTGGCGTGGTGAGCGAATAGACTAAAAAACAGTGCTACCGTATGCTACAGCATGCGCCTTGCTCGCGCGTCGAGTGCCCTGCGACGCACCTGTACTTTTCTGGGAACGTATTGCTGCAGTTGCTTCGGAACGGAGACTCCAGCCGGTAGATCATTTTCTTCCGCAGCGACACAGACGTTATACCTCCGGGTGGTATTAAAAAACCTTTGGCCTCCGGGTTAGGCTTCACTTTCGGATCGTGAATGGTGACCACTGCGCCGTACTGGGAGGACAGCATACCGATGTAATTATTGTAGTCGATGAACAGCGTCAACCTTAAGCCAACCGAACTCCCGCTTCTGTACGTCTTTCTCGGACTGCCCTGCCCTGAACGAGCAAAGAACACGCGTCGCTGCATTCAGTTCAACGAACTGTGCAAAAAACCCGTTGTTGCACCTTGTATGGCCGAATTGAACGTGTAACAGTTGCCGTATCGCTTGCTGACGGTGCGGTTGAAGTCGGCTGGAGTGCACTGCCGCCGGTCGAAGCTGCACTCGTGGATCAGCTCCTCTGCCGACTGTCCCATGTTCAAGTATTCGTGGTTGTCGAAAGTCATCAGGTCCATTAAGTCACTCAGATCATCGGTTTTGCTCCCTCTCAGAAACTGTAGAAAGCTGTGCTCCTGAAGCATGTAGGATACAGTGAAATCG
>JASAMY010000524.1:0-28454 GCA_030248085.1 Paralinhomoeus sp. GSCO2_6 | reverse complement strand
CATTGCAGGTGGCCTGGGGCAGCGTGTTCAAGCACCTCCAGGGCTGGCTCGAGTTGGCCAACAACAAGAACGTGTTGCTCGTGAAATATGAGGACATTCTGGACAACCATGAGGCGTCTCTGCGCCAAATGGCCCAGTTCATCGGCGGCACCATAGGGGCGAATGCAAAGGACGAAGGCATCTTCAAGAAAGTCATTGAAAAGACCAAAATCGACACCATGAGACGCAGTCAGCACAACATCTTTGGGAAGCAGTCGCAGAACTGGTGAGTAAACGCACGCACGCACGCACGAATGAGTGCACACGCTCGCACGCACGCACGCACGAGCGTAACTGGTCAGGCAATCCGTAAATACAAAGTCAGACACGGTAAGCACTGACAACAACAGAGTGTGGATTGGTCTGTGAGCCACACTCTGGACTGAGTCGTCTTGTTCAGGGTTGGCACGGAAGTGAAAACGTTCATTGGCAAAGGCAACAAGAAAGACTGGCTCAACTACTTCAGCAAATATCAGAGCGACTTGTTCGATGCACTCTTCCAGGAGCACTTTCAAGGCACCAAGGCGGAGAACTGGTGGACAGAGGAGATGAAGTGGGAGGACCAGAAGCTACAGAATGGAATGTCCAACTTGAGAATTTAATCTCATGGGCAAACACTCAAGGATATTTATTGTCAAGCTGATTGTAGTTAAATGCACATTGCTTCCCGTTCCACCAGTGAAATTTTGCTTTGCACGTGCGGAAGGTGTATGGTGAGAGGTGTACGAAAAGGTGTACGGAAAGGTGAAAGGTAAGGTAAAATTGAGGAAAGCAACACAACCTTTCAGTCAGAATCATACGCGCACACACATGCACAATGCTGAATCACACCCCCTTTCACACCCAATCACACACACACACACCACACACACACACACACACACACACACACACACACACACACACCCAGCAGTGCCCACCTACACTGCGTCTTGCCAATGTCACCAACATAAGAAGTAAAGAAAACGTTCACATAGGTACATAGTACCCATTGAATCGCTAAAGCCACTGTCACCAATGGCCGCAATCCTTTCAGTACAATTACCTACTCAGCAGTAATTACACGTGGGTGTGTGTCAACGACAGATGCGGAAAGGGCCACCATAAAAGTTCGCCTGCATCGACGCACACTGGCATTTTAGCAAAACCTTAACCGAACAAAAATGGACCTCGCCAATGCAGTGAAGGTCACACTGCTAATATTGGGAATGCTCAGCATCCTTTCGGTTGGAAAAGAACAAACATCTGTGGACACATGGACAATACATGCGAAAAAAGCGAGCCTGCAACCTCGCCTGTGGACCTGTGAGTCTAAAACACTTAGTGTTTTTGTCTGCCACATTGCCACACGAAAGTGAAAAGTAGGCCCCACAATTTCCATCAACAAACCCTGTCAATACTGGGCCCCTTTCCCACATACCAGAAATGGTTCAAAATAGGCTCTAATTGTGCCATTTAGCTGTTTTACAGTCAGATAACAATGAAAGGCACTGAAAAACACGTACATTTACTCACTTTTATCGTTTTAGACAGCGTGAAAATCCATTGGGAAAATACTGGAGGGGAGGGTCTGGGGTAGGGGGGGTGTTGAAAAAGTAGTGGGCCCAACCCCGCCCCCCCTCCTCTCAACAGCACAGACACGCGCAAAGACTACCATCATTTGCAGGGCTGCGCATCTATCACCGACTCAAGCTCGTCAGGAACCGACGTGTTCTGAAACCGGGAAGATTGTTCAAATAAAAGAAAAGTCAAAGGAACATTGATGAAACGATTGAGCGACCAAATTGTGTTCTCTCCATTAGAGAATGCAACCAACCACTACCACATGCTGCATTGACAATGCAATGGCAAGAGAAGGGAACGAGCGGAACGCTCTGCCTCACAGTACATTATCGATTAAACAGCACACATTCAGACCACGATAGACTATTCAGCGCAATTGTATACGTTCTAATCAAGACGGCTCAGCGCAATTGTATACGTTCTAATCAAGACGGAGGGGGTGGGGGAGAGGTGTAACTGACCATCGAAGCTGGGAGGGGGTGCACCTCAGATTTTTCAAAAGTCGATGGGGGTGGCCCGCAAGGCCAAATTTGACACAAATTCTCTTTTCCAGCCTCAATAATGACCTAGACAAAGCTTTGTATATGCTGAAAACACAGCGCCACAAAACTTGTTGAATTTTTGGCCACAAACGAGCTCAAGAGACTCCAACATGGTCTGTATGTAGTTACGTAAAATACAGAACTGCAGGCAAAATTTTTGATATTCAGGCAATGAACAGTGATCACAGGCTTAAAAACCCCGTCCTGCAGCATGGAGAGCGAATTTAGCATGGTAGGTATCCTGCAATCAGTGTAGGTTGCACCAAAGCTGGGGAAGGGTGATCCTGCTTTTCGTGCAGGATTGTCTGAAGCTGGGTAGGGTGACATGTACCTACACCCTACCCAGTTACACCTTTGGAGGGTGGCCTGTGGAGGAAACAGGCATTTTTGGTCGGGTTTTGTCAAAAATACACTGCAAAACCCCCCTGCAAATTAGGGTACTTTTTAGTCAAAAATAGTCTGCTGCAAGTAACGCAATATAGGTAGGTACTTACTGGTTTGCTCAAAAACACTGTACAAGGAGCCCCATTTATTTTCCATATTTAAGTAGGTAGAAAAGTTTCAAAAAAAATTCTTTGGTTCATACAAACCTGGGGAGGGTTGGGTGAGGTTGTATGTAGCGCCAATGCCAGCCAATGTAGGGACCCCCCCCCCCCCCCACCCCAGTTACAGGTATTTCGGGTGCCGGTTTACAGGTATTTCGGGTGCCGGTTTAAAAAAACCCGTTTTCGGGTGCCGGTTTACCGGCGAGACCAACCCACTTCGGTGGGTGCCGCTCTGCGGCGAGACCAACCCATTTCGGCGGGTGCCGCTCTGCGGCGTGACCACCTGCTTCGGCAGGTTCCCTTCGGGGAGAAACCACCTTATGTATTTACGACCGAATGCACGTTTTGTAACCGCAGGCAGGATACATTGAATTTTGCATTCAGACATTTAGCACCGAATCCGCGCAAAGAAGCAACAGGAGCTATGAACGAAAATTCGGAGAAAATCGAGAATTTACCTAAAAAGTCGAAAAGGATTTGGTAAAGCGAACGCTATCAAAAAAAGAAAAAAAGCAGAGAAAATCGACTCAGGATCTAGCGAGAATGAAGCCTCGTCGACGTCACAAATTAAAGAAGCTAGAAGTAATTCACAAAAGAAAATCTCCCCGAAAATTAGTCCGAAAGTCAGAAATCTGTTTTTGAAAATTGTGATTTATGTCTTAGCAGTGGTATGACGCATAGACGTCAGTGACGTTTTCATCCTTGTATCGCTAGACTATGACCCCTCCACTGTGATTTGTACCTCCATGCTGCTGTAGTCGACCACCCTGTAGACTACACGACCACCTAGGTCTGTACAGTACATGGTATGGCTACTACTTTACTACCAACACGTACAGTATTCAGGTATAGGTGTATGTGAGGTACACCTCTATCCTAGACACGTACCATACAGCTATCCACGGAGTAAATTAACACATGTACATTTCCCAGTCTAACAGTACAACTACGATTAGTTATTGTACACACTAAACAGTACATTACACAGTACAACCATACATATGGGATCGGCAGCCGCTCTACGGATGGCGCTCCCGCGGCTTCTGCCCTTGCCTCCGAGGGCTCGGGAGTGATCCCTAGGAATCTGGGCTGCCCAGGAAACGCTATTTAGCCGTGGCAGACGCCTGGCCAGCAGCCCTGGCAATAGTCTCGGAGGGACCACTCTATTCCTGACTCAATCCAAACCTCTCTTTCGAATTCTGCCACTGTACCGCAGGCTGGACGACAAGAACGCACCACCACCCGTGGTTCTACAGGGAGGTTCTGCAGCGTCAGGTGTAGCAGTGGAGAAGAAGGACCGAAATACAGTATTCTACCGAACGAGGGCATTCATAGTGTCACACGCGCATGTGGAAAAAACTGTATAACCTGTGCATTTATTAACACACGTGACTATATTACGGTAGGCTCTACCAATCAAAAGTTGACGACTAATGCATTAAACGAAACAGTGTGGGACTGTAAAACTAAGAACGTTGTGTACCTTATCACATGCAGAAAATGTGATTATCAGTATGTAGGAGAAACGAAGCGATCCCTAGCCTGTAGATTTCGAGAACATAGACTGGCGATTCTCAAAGACACAAATTGTCAACAGCTCTACACACACTTCAGAACTGACGGACATACGGTGTCTGACATCAGCATAGAAATCCTGCAGAGCTTCAGAGACGGAGACACGTATGCAGACAAGAGTAGGCTTGAGGCTGAGCATTTCTGGATTAAACAAATGAATAGTCTGTACCCCTGTGGTTTGAATACAAACTGTAAAGGCATTGGCAACGTACACGACGCGTTTGACATGCAAAACATTCCAAGTAATAAGAATCCGTACTTTAGCGCATTAAGAGTGACACGGGAACGCAAAATTAACTTCACCAAAAAACACAAAGATCGTAAGCATAAGCACAATCCAACGGATACAGAAATAGAAAGCTACATAAGAGATTTTGAAAAAATCCACATCGGAGACCAAACACAAATGCTACAGAAAACCAGAAAGAAGTACATACAGTACCTGTATTTTCGGTGTATGGCTAAAGGCCTACAACAGCATACCTACGATAAAATACTAGCCTATCTGCAGAGTACCTCACGAAGACACAACGCTGATGAAACCCAGAAGCGTCGGACAGTAAGGATTACAGTACTACATACGAATCAAGTAGTGTCACAAATTGGAATTGCCAAATTATTGAAGGCAACAAGGATCGGTAAACTCATCAGCAAACCAATGGAAGCTGTTGACTGGACCGTTCAGGTGGTGTACAAGACAACGTCACCAGCATGGCTACAAGTGTGCAACTACACCAAAATACTGCGACAGCTTACAGCTGCACAGCTTAGAGAACATCTTCTGAGCTCGGAACACTGTAGATGCAACAAAATTTATAGAGACGGACAATTAGGACATGTAGTTACTGGTGACCTGAATATTGTAGAAAATACCGAACTTAGACAATTTATGAATCTCGGTACAAAATACAAAATTAACATGACAACTGACAAAAATAAAATTGCTAGTTCGATACTGACAGATCTGAATCGGTACCTCAGTACCTTAAGAGCCAAAAATGTACTCACAGAAAGAGACTGCACCAAATTAGTCGGCAAATATCGAAAAATAATAGAAAATAGAATTGATCAAGAGATTTACAGTACTCCACAGAACCTAAGACTTTCAAATAAAGGGATACAGTACCTGGAAACGTTTCAAAAACGGTACATAATTACAATTACCGACAAAGTGCCAGGCAACTACTCCATCCTATGCAAAAATTATTATTTGAAAAAGCTCTGTGATGAGTGTGGCATATATATTGAGAACGACAGAATTGCTATACATGGAAATGCAGTCTTCGCACCGACAAATGACACAGTGGATCAAATACTGGAAAAACACAAACGTCTCATGAGCACATACGGTGTAAAACCTGAAAATAGAAACGTTCTGCCTATACTCTTTGCCAACCCGAAATTACACAAAAGACCACCAGCATTCAGAGCTATCGTGGCAGCCAGACAATCCAGTTTAAAACCACTTGAGAAACTGTGCAAACACTACCTAAGTCACTACGCTCTGCACTTTAAGCGGTACTGTGCGATGATAGCCAACAGAAATGGACAAATTCGTTACGTCTCAGTAAAAAGCTCATTTGAGGTTGTTGAGCAACTGCGCACAATGACCAACGTGAAACGTATATACAGCGGTGATTTTTCAGCATTGTACCCATCACTGAAACACGACACAATTATGAGTGGCATTAATGGTATAATTGACCTATGCCACAAAAATGCCAAAAGCGACTACCTGTACAGAAAGGGCGAACAAATACAATATGCTAGACAAGGTGCCGGCGCAAATACCCTGCACAAAAACGAAATAAAACAGCTATGCAAGGAAATACTACAAAATTCGTACATGGTATTTGCTAACACCAAGTTCAAAACAATAAAGGGATGCCCACAAGGTGGCGCTACCAGCTGTGACATGGCTGATCTCTGTTTGAGCTGGTTTGAATTTACATGGCTGAGTCGTAACAGACTACGTACAAACCAAGCGATCTTTCGGTATGTGGATGACCTGCTAGTTATAAACATTGAAGACTTTCAGACGTTAGCTAAAGATATCTATCCTAATGAACTGCAATTAAACGACACAACAGTTTCAAACCAGCTGACACATTACCTTGATGTCACGGTGCACCTAGCTAACTGCAGTCTAAGTACTACAGTATACAATAAAACTGATGATTACACCTTCAACATCACTCGATTTTTCAAAAGCTCGAGCAATGTACCCATGAACATGCCATATGGCGTACTTAAAGGTCAAATTATACGCATAATTAGGCTGACTAGAGACGAATCAGACTTTATTAGAAGAGTACAATGTATCATCAATGAGTACAAAAATAACGGTTTCGAAGAAAACAGAATTTTGAAAACCATTATGTCAGTACTACACAATTATGAATATAAAATTAAATGCATGATCCCAAACTTCAACAAGAAGCGCATGATTAATTCTATGTTGAACAACTAAGTTCATATGACGGTTAAATCGGTAAATACAGTACATACGATGCAAAGAACGCACAGAACTACAACGATACGTCTAATGCAAGTGCACGATTTACTAATTCACGGTTTTAAATTCAACAATTCGCTACAGGTTTATAGAAATATTTATAGAATATCGCAAGCTACAGGAAATATTTCAACGATTAAATTATGGCAAGAATGCGACTACTGACGCGGAATTTCAAGCGCGGTTAGTTGACAAGGTGGTTTCTTTTTCTCACTTTATGTGGTCTGAAGACCCATGATGAGTCTACGAAATGAATGCACGATATAAAGGGGACGCGTCGTTTCTGACGAGCCTCGCGCGTCTCTCGGGTGTCAAGCAGTGGAGGCGAAACACCCACAATTGCAGAAAGTACTACACAAAATTATAAATTTAATTTTTCTCTGTAAAAATTATTTGTACATTTTCTTTAATTCACAAAAATACAAAATAATTTCTATCAATTGATTCAATGCTGGCCGCTGACCTGTGTGGGGCGAGTGGACGTGGGTCCAGTTCTAGCTATTCACCGTGACCATGCCCACCCCTCATAATTCCCCGCCCCCCCCCCCCCAAAAAAAATGGGCCTCACAAAACAATTGCCCTACTATGCACTGGAGGGCCGTTCCAAATTCTGATGACAAGGGCAAAGTTGGCATACATCTTCGAGAATGCAATAATACACTATTGAAGAGTTGTGGAAAAAAGGCGATTGCAGTGCTGGGATTCGAACCCAGGTCTCAGGGTTTCCGGGCCTGGATGCTAACCACTACACCACACTCGCACGCCTCCTATTCCACAAATCACGCATGATAAGCCAGGAGAAACGGCGGAGCCGGCATTGCCTGGCGTCAAACACCGCCCACCTGGATGTAACAATTGAAGAGTTGTGGAAAAAAGGCGATTGCAGTGCTGGGATTCGAACCCAGGTCTCAGGGTTTCCGGGCCTGGATGCTAACCACTACACCACACTCGCACGCCTCCTATTCCACAAATCACGCATGATAAGCCAGGAGAAACGGCGGAGCCGGCATTGCCTGGCGTCAACTAAAGCAATTCGTCAACTAAAGCAATACACTAAAGCGTCAACTAAAGCAATACACTATAACTAAAGCAATTCGCCAAATGCCAAGTCAGGCTTGCTGCGAGGTGCATGTGCGCGTTTCTGGTTGTGCGCGTGAACGCGTCGCAGGAATGAAAGGAACCTATGCATTCAGTGTATGAGCCGAGTTGCAGCTGTTGTGCGTGCTTCTGTGCTGTTTGATGGTTCTCCATGTGGTTGTCACAGCTGCCAAGACACTCCCTCACTTCTCAACAACGTTCAACTGTCTCTCCCTCCAACTCGTCGCAGTCAACAACTCGCCTATCAAAACAACGACTCAGGTACACTACTACTGCGCTACGTTTCCACATTTTCGGCAATTTGCCCAAAACTGGAAACGCAGCAAACAAAGTTCTCAGATACTCCGCCAAGTTTGGTTGAACTGTCTGTGATTTAGACGTTCTCCTGAACGGGCGGCTCGTAGCTGTCGCCAGGCCGGTCAACAGCCTGGCCAGTCTCGGCGTCGACTATGGTGCCACCCTTGTCACCGCTGTGCATGTCCATAAGGCGGCCCACTAAACAAAGTGCCGTGTCTACGTATTTCCAAGCACAGACCTGCGAACACAGAGGAAGAACGCACGCTCGAACTTAGGCTTCTTCAACACCTTGACCTTGCGGACGCAGACGTCGTGCAGGGGGTAGATGCTGCCGGTCGCCTTCTCGATGTCCTGAACGAACCGTATCGAGTACAATACAAAGTTATTGACATCAAGCACACGTACGCACCCGAGAAGATTCGACAATTTGCACGAGAAAAAGATGGACAAGCGTACCTTGGCGATGCTGTCTGGGATGAGCTTCGTCATGAGCGTCTTGACGTCGCAGCTCGCGACCTCGCGCTGCACCACCTCCACCATCTTGGCGCGGATTTGGCGCACCTGAACATGGATGGGGGTGCGATCACAGAGCTCCTCTTGCACGCACCAAGCATGCATGCCCCGAGAGAACCCGGCGATCATTACAGCGACCCAATGAAAAAAAATGGTGCCAATAGACCCAATAAAAAAAATGGTGCCAGCAGCCACGCAGGGACGTACCTTGTGCGCCTTGGCGTAGCTGGTCTTCTTGACCTGGTTGGGCATCTTCTTGGTGAAGCCGATCACGAAGACGCGCAGCAGGAAGCCGTCCGTCGTCTTCACCTGCGTCTGCGCCTCCACCAGCGTCTGCAGCGACCAACAACCAGTCACATTTTGCGTGCGTCCAGTGCACGTGCGTGCCCTACCAACCCACCCCCCTCCCCAAAGAAAAAAAATGATGCCCAGGGCGCTGTATTTTGTACATGGAAGCTCAAAATCTAAATCCCGAAAATCTCGATTAACCCCTCTTTCACCTGCGCACACCACTTCCATTCCCCCCCCCCATTTTGCTCCATTCGCATTTCTCACAGTTTTTCATTGTATTTGTGTGACATTCTCATCGTTATTGTTTACGCAGTCTTCTTTAATTTGTGTGCAGTTCCGGTCTGTCAACAAGTTGTCGACCTCTGGACGGCGCCCGCCAGTAGCAGAAGACGGCTCCAACTTCCGTAGGCACCTATAACCCCCTCATACCTGCCAGCTGGGGGTATGGGGGGGGGGTATACCCCTCCCCTGGAAGACCATATCCCGAAAGACTGAGGACGACCCCTGGCTTATATTTTCTTGAGCTTCAAGCCAATTTGTCTTGCAAAAATGGCAAAAAGTGTGCCTGCGGCGCTGTCTTTTCTGCTTTGCAGCTTATAGGTACATAGAAATGGCGTTTAGATCACGTTTTGAACCGTTTTCGGCGTTTTGAGGCGAATAAGTACCTTTTTTGTGTGCAATTCCGACGCATAGAACTCCATTCCGAAAATCCGGATTAACTCAACCCTTGCCTTCAAATTTTTTTTGCGATTTACCCCTTCCCACAATTTCCGTGGGCACCTATGCCCCCCCCCCCAGGAAAGCGCATCTGCCCTGCTCTCTGCCCTGCTAGTGACCCAACCTGACCTGCCACTTCTTGATCATGGAGCAGAGCTTGTCGCGCGTGAAGGACATGCCGTGGAAGTTGGTCAGGCAGTTGCGACCTGAAGCAGCGTGGAGAACGGAATCGGGGTGGTCAGCAGGCAAACGCACACACACACACACACATGGTTAGGTTATAAAATCACCTTTTTTGGTGTCACCTAGCCATGTCTCGCACGTGATAAAGTAAACAGTTGGCGGGCGTTGCACTCCCCCCATCCCCTCCAATTAATACCTGTGGACATTTGTACTTTGTTTGTTTTGACCAGGGTTGCATAAAAAAAAAAAATTTCAAGTTTTTTTTTTAAATTAAAAAAAAAATTTTTTTTTAAAAAAAAAATTTTTTTTTTAAATTGACTTAGGAGCCATCATTGGCGCCAAATACCTGTACTATAAGATACTTTTAGCCTATTAGAGTGTCAAACACAAGTACTAGTGCTTCCCTAAAGCCTTTAGAAGCGTATTTAGCATCGTTTTAGTCAAATGGTGACAAAGCCGCTGCCTCTAAATGGTCGTGTACGGTATCGCACTATGTTGGGAACCAGTTGGGAACCCCAAAAAGAGCTTGGTTTTGGTGCTAATAAGCAAGTTTATGCATGAATAACTACTAATTGTACCATCTAAACACCATTTAAACGCCTTTTTGCCACTCAAAAGCTAAATTTTACCCAAAAACAGAGAAATTTTTTTTTTTTAATTTAAAAAAAAAATTCAACTTTTTTTTTTAAAAAAAAAAATTTTTTTTTTTTTAAAATTAACTTTTTTTTTTTAAATTGTGCAACCCTGGTTTTGACACATGTGTACCCATAATTCGCTCGCTCGCTGTGCTTCGCCTTTGTACCTTTGTAATGTCGTACACCGTGCTTTGACGAATAAAAAAACAAACACACACACAGAGGCACAAAGTAATTATAATTAGCCAATCACCCTGCACGTCCTCGACCATGAGGCGGAACTTGCGGTACTCGGCGTCCGTGTCGGCGAGGTCGCCCAGCGACACCTCGAACACGCGGCCCTTCAGCCCGTCGCTCGCGATCTCTGCAACGTTTTTTTTTTTTAATTTTTTTTTTAACACCAACGCATTCTCATTAAAATTTTATATGTGCCAACCATTCACCGGCCTCCTACGGGTCGGCCGCCCTTAAACCAACAACCCGTGGAAATTGCCGTCCGTCGCGTTTTTTTTTTTCATAGAAGGGTGGGGGATCGGAATTTTCGGAAGATATTTATGCCGCTGGCACTTTCTTGCCAATTTTGCGCGGAGCATTTGCCTGTCACCAAATTTCCTCCGTGCTTAGAACATTAAAAATTTTAAATTAAATTAATTTGAGAAATTAAATTAATTTCACAAATTTCGAGAAAAACTTACTTGTGCCTTGCGTCCTGTTGACGAGTGTCTTGCCAATGTCGGTCGTCTTGAAAACTGACGGCGCCTTCACGTCGTACCACTCCTTGCGAGTGAACGGGTCGATCCTAGGTTTATTATATATATTTATATATTCATAAAATCAATTAAAACATTTCAACAATTGTACTAACTGCTTCTTCTTGCTGCCCTTCTTGCCGCCCTTCGACATGCGGGGGTTCTTGCCGACCGCCATTTTCGCTGGGTTTCTGCGAGTTTAGCAAGAAAAATCAACTAGTGTAAATAGCCGAAAAAGGGCTTACAAGAATCTATGCAGGCATGCAGGCATGCAGGCAGGTAAAGGATGCAGGCAAATAAAGGATGCAGGCACTAAGTTGCGGCACCATACACGTTAAAGTTTGGTCCGCAACTTTAAGCACCGTATATCGCACACAGTGAGTGGAGCGGGTTATTTTTTTTTTGGGAATTTGCCGAGAAAATGAGCGAATTAACGCCCAAAAAACAAAACGAAGAGGGGCTAGTCGACTTGCCGCCATCGCCGAACAGTCCAAATCGAAAAAAGGCTGACCAGCGGCCCTCGCCTTTGGGGTCTTTGGGGCGACGCGCGGCCGAATCTAGCTCGCCTGACGACGACCAGTCGTCGACAAGAAACGAAGCAGTAGAAACGGGCTTGGCATCGGAACGGTTCATCGGCTCCTTGTTGGAAGCTGGCAACGTTTTGCTGCGATGTTCTGCGGAAGGGACGACGCGTCCGACGGCGCCGAGCCGAGTGCCTGGCCGCTTGCGAGAGTGCTCCTTCGCGGTGTCTCTTGACGATGCCGCCGCCCGATCAGACCTCAATGTCGACTCGTACGGCATGTGGACCCCTCGGCGTGGAGTCGTGGAGTATCTCAACGTCGGTGACAATCGCGAGGTACTGCATCGTCTCGTCGTCGACATTTTTGGGATGGCTTTTATTTAGGCTTCGAAATGTCCTATCCTATTATGGTACCATTACGGATAATAAACTTGACGAGCCTCAAAATGTGACCTTAGAGCCATTCAGTTTTATTGTGTAGTTTTTTTGAGTCAAGTGCACAAATACTCCACACCACAGGGACGATTTTTGCCAGTTTTATGTGGGAAATTTGCTGACGATCAGAAGATGAATGTCAGGGGGGGGGGATTCATCGAGCATCGGGATAGGGTCCGACATGAGGGGGGGGGGGTAGCGGGCCTCGCCCAAGAACCGCCCCATGTCCATGGTGCATAGCAGTGACCTCCCTCACCAAAACCCGCATAAATGTACTTGGTTTCGTTACAGGTTCTGTTGGTCAGTCGCAAGGGAAAGATGAAAGACGGGGTTCACCTATGCACGAACCTGCTCGGAATCCCGTCCCATCGATGGCAAGGGATACTATTAGCTCTTTTTAATGGTGCTTGCGCGCTTCAGGGGAGAATCGTTGCGTCTTTAAAAAAAACTTTAAAAAAAAAAAACTTTAAAAAACGTTGAGCGGCCTCCGTTCGACCTGGTGGTTGTGCACCGCGAGCGCTACTCCTACAAAGACGCGACGGGTCAGGAGCGCGTCAAGGCCACTAAGGGAGACTGCGCCCTGCACCTCCGCTACGAGTAATATTTTGGGGCATTTGCCCCAAAATTTGCGTTATTTAGCTGTTTTAGAGAAAAAACACTAAAAAGAGGAAAAATACACTACTTTATATAATAGTAGACAAGTTGGAAACTTCAGCAAAATGCTGGGGGGGGGGGAGGGTTGGGGAGGGGTAAACTTCCGAGTGGGTGGGTGGTGCCCCCGCCCCCAGTTACATGTATGCTCCCAGTCCCAACGACTACTGCCTGTACTAATATGTATTTATATTTGCAACAGGACCTGCTGTAGATCTGTGCACTATTAGCATGAATTAGCATATTTTAGAATTAGCAAGAAGGGGGTACTATAGGGTGTTTTTTTTAAATTATCACATTTCTTTTTTGAATAACTTTCGTTTCCTTTTTCGGATTGTTATGAAATTTGGAACACTTATGCTCAAGACTTTGGGATTTTGTATGAAAAAAGAATCGTCGAATTCGGTTGAGGATTCCGAGAGTTATGGCGCTCCAAATCAGATGTCGCTTTTTGGGCAGATTTCACATGGCGAACAACCTGGGCCGTTGGGTTGGTATGGAGTGGGGGAGGGCGGATGGAGAGGGGGCGGTTTCAGTCGTGTTACTGTGCACCGACCGTATTGGACGAGCTCCGCCAGCCAAAAGAAAGTTTGGCGTTTTGAAATTTGGCATACAGTACGGGATAGTTACGATTCAAACGATTTCGTTTGTAAAATCTGCCCAAAAAGCGACATCTGATTTGGAGTGCTATAACTCTCGGAATCCTCAACCGAATTCGACGATTCTTTTTTCAGACAAAATCCCAAAGTCTTGAGTATAAGTGTTCCAAATTTGATACCAATCCAACAAAGGAAACAAAAGTTATTCAAAAAAGAAATGTGATAATTTAAAAAAAACACCCTTAAAAAAAAAGCATGAATATTGTGACTGATTCACTCCAGGTGCATCGTGCCTCGGTACTCGCCATGCTTTGGTACGGCGTTGCTGACGTTGTCGACGGAAGCAAAGGACCTGCTGACGGACAGACACCGAGCTCACCTGTTTAGCCAGTTTGGAGTGCAATGATGCGCCCTGCCATTTGCTATTTTCTTGTTGTTTCCCCCCCCCCCCCCAGAGCCAAGTCCGCAGCAGATCCCTTCCGCTAGTCCCCTTGGTCGTTTGTTGGAGGTGCGATCTCGCTTTCTTTGTTGAAGGGAATTCTCGGCTGTTTTGCAGGCTTCGCTCTAACTGTTGCACTGCACACAATCACATTCAAATTCCAGACATGTCTGACTCTGCCCGCCAAAAACCCGAATGAAGCTGTTGACCTTTTTTAGTTAGTGCTCACGCGCGTAATGCGATGTAACTCGCGTAATGACTGGTCACGCGCATAATGCTATGTCACGCGGCGAACAAGGACGCGTCCGCTGAGCACAGCGTGCAGTTTCTAAGTTTGTCTAATCGTTGTTTGTGCTGCGTGTGTTTTGCTTGCAAAGCTACAATTGCAATTGTGTACGCGAAGCACGCTGAGCTTACGTTCAGAATTGGAAAACGTTGATTACAGTATCGCAGTACGATGATAATTACGCAGATTGCTCTAAGGTATTTACGCACATACTTGCTTGCAACTTGCCTGCATCCTTTACCTGCCTGCATGCCTGCATGCCTGCATGGATTCTTGTAAGCCCGAAAAAGAATTCCTACACGCAACTCAACGACAAAATCTACACGCGGGGGGCACGGGTGGAGCGGCAGTTTTAATGTCTAAATGCGCGGGGCGGGGTGTGCAGACGCCCTCATTAGAATACTGCAATACAACCTACAATTGAGAACAATGACAGATATTCTAGTATTTTTCGTCCGTTTAGTACAACTAAATATTTGTCTCACAATTCTAACTTAGGATATCGTAACTTTTGCTGAATACACAGTAGTATATTATTCTACTTCGTGTGAGTGCATGTGCGTGCGTGTGCTCCATCGCAAATTCTCGTGTTCACAATTCTAGAAGAAGCAGGAGGCGAGTAGTTCTCACGTGCGCACGCGGACACACGAACGTGCATACAGTACATACACAAGGGGCGCAAAAAATACGTGCTCCAGCACATCCCACAAGCGAGCGAAGCGCATGAGAAAAAAACCAGTGTAAAGAACCATAGTATGGGAAGCCAAGCACACTAGTCATACAGGGTGCGTGTAAATGGCGGCATATGTATGGCAAAAGCAAGTTACATACTGCGTATTTCTCGCCAAAACGCTCCCTGTACGTGGCTCCCTATCAGTAGAGAGTGCGTACAGTCTTCTCCTACAGTCCAATTCGTCAATTGGTGTGCCACTGACGCGAATAAGAAATTCGTTTGTGCTTGGGTGCGTTACAGCACAGTACACCAAAGTAAGCGCGCACTATCACCGACTGTACACACCATAACGTCGTCTGGTGAATGGAGTGTGGGAGGGGAAGGGAAAGGAAACGGTTGTTTCTACGAGGGGTTCAGCCAATCATTTGTTCCAGTAGTTCAGTTCCAGAGTCGCGCACACGCTCATGCAAGTTATGATGATGCAATCAGAGTGAGCGATGGCAGGGGGTCCACCAAGCAAGTAACCGTGTCAGTGTGAGGTTTTGTTACAATAGGCTACATAACAGTAAGGATGATTCAAAATTAATGGTCTTCCCATCAGTCTTGGACTTCTCATGTCAGGCAGAGACTGAGACCGAGACTGAGACCAAGACCAATGGGAAGACCAGTCATTTGCCAGCTCAACCAATCTACACGTGGGCTACTTGCAGTGGTGCCGCGTGAGTGGGCAGCCAGCACAGAACAAGACACCGAGACAACTCCACTGCTTCACTGGGAGGCGCTCTCGAGCTGTGCGGCGCTCTTGGTGGCCATGAGTCCCTTGGCACTGGTCAGCAGGGCGTGCGCACTGCTCAGGTCACCCGTCGTCGAGTGGTGGTTGTCCAATTGGGTACCACTCGACGACTTGTGTATACTACTACTGGTGGGGGTGGTCGAGTGCACGCCCAGGCCCTGGCCTCCACTACCCGTGGACTTCTGCAGCTGCTGCTGCTGCATCACGAACGGGGGTATGAAGGCTCCGGGGTTTCTCTGGAGTGACGCCATTGAGAGGAAGCTGTGCGGCAGCGTGGGCGCGGCGCTGAGTCCATAGAGCTTGCCATCGATCTTCTCCGAGATCTCAGTGTCGAAGTTGGTAGAGAAGAAACGCTACAACGCTGCCCCTTGTCGATTCGTTCACGCGCGTGCGCACGCGAGCCAGTCCACGCCCACCTCCTTGATCTTGAAGAAGGTCATGCCCGTGAGTAGCGCGTCGCTGCCCGCCTGGTGCTGCCTGCCCACGCGCTCCACCTGCAACAAATCTACTACTACTAAAAAAGTCTACTACGCCACACAGGCCACACTGGTGCGGGCAGCATATGGCCTAGTGGCAAAAAATACACCCACAACACCCACAACACGCACACTGCAAAAACCTAAGCCTAAGCCTCAGCGAAAGCCTAAGCCTAAACGAAGCCTAAGCCTAAGCGTAAGCCTAAGCAAAAACCTAAGCCTAAGCAAAAGCCTAATCCCAAAACAAAGCCTAAGCCTAAGCAAAAGCCTAAGCCTAAGTGAAGCCTAAGCCTAAGTAAAGCCACCAAAGCCTAAGCCTAAGCCTAAGAGTAAGCCTAAGCCTAAACTGCAAGTGTGGGTGTTGTGGGTGTATTTATCCAACGCCCTTCCTCGGTCGTCCATGACACCTAGCCATGACTGTTTCACCATGAAAAACCTACACTCCAAAGTCCTCTCCACTCCAAATTGAAGAGTAGTAAAAAAATTGGAAATTGATCCTTAGCAACCCTGGTTGAACATTCCTTTGTATCACTTTTGCTTTAATCAGCTGAAATCAAAGACAAGCATTTGTGCCATAGAAATGGCAACAAAAATCGAATTTTGTGGGATGTAGACTGCTCTCGATCAGTCTACGGGATTCTACATAGCTGCTGCTAGAATTGATCATTTTACGTAGCACATGCTAAGGTTATTCATACGCGTTTCAGCGGTCATGCTAGCAACTACCCTAAAAGTAGCACGTGCTGGGGGTAGCCGGATGTTATTCATACGGGCTCTGCAGTATTAGGTACAATTGAGAACAATGCTCCGAATAGATAGTCCAGTATTAACCTTTTCGTGGTTACGCTTAAATGCAGCACCTAAGCCTAAGCCTAAGCAAAAGCCTAATCCCAAAACAAAGCCTAAGCCTAAGCAAAAGCCTAAGCCTAAGTGAAGCCTAAGCCTAAGTAAAGCCACCAAAGCCTAAGCCTAAGCCTAAGAGTAAGCCTAAGCCTAAACTGCAAGTGTGGGTGTTGTGGGTGTATTTTATCCAACGCCCTTCCTCGGTCGTCCATGACACCTAGCCATGACTGTTTCACCATGAAAAACCTACACTCCAAAGTCCTCTCCACTCCAAATTGAAGAGTAGTAAAAAAATTGGAAATTGATCCTAAGCAACCCTGGTTGAACATTCCTTTGTATCACTTTTGCTTTAATCAGCTGAAATCAAAGACAAGCATTTGTGCCATAGAAATGGCAACAAAAATCGAATTTTGTGGGATGTAGACTGCTCTCGATCAGTCTACGGGATTCTACATAGCTGCTGCTAGAATTGATCGTTTTACGTAGCACATGCTAAGGTTATTCATACGCGTTTCAGCGGTCATGCTAGCAACTACCCTAAAAGTAGCACGTGCTGGGGGTAGCCGGATGTTATTCATACGGGCTCTGCAGTATTAGGTACAATTGAGAACAATGCTCCGAATAGATAGTCCAGTATTAACCTTTTCGTGGTTACGCTTAAATGCAGCACACGTTAAATGCAGCACAGGTTGTATATGATAAAGAATGCAGGCAGGTAAAGTATGCAGGCAAGTCGACTTTCGCTGCCTAAGCCTAAGCCTAAGCTAAAGCCTAAGCAAAAACCTAAGCCTAAGCCTAAGCAAAGCCTAAGCCTAAGCTAAAGCCTAAGCAAAATCCTAAGCCTAAGCCTAAGCAAAGCCTAAGCCTAAGCAAAAACCTAAGCCTAAGCAAAGCCTAAGCCCAACCTTAAGCCAAGAAAAAGCCGCGAAAGTCAACTTGCTTGCATACATCACCTGCTTGCATGCCTGCATCCTTTATCACATACAACGTGTGCTGCATTTAACTGACACCATTTTTCGTCCGTTTAGTACACCTAAATATTCATGTAACATTCTAACTTAGGATATCGCAAACTTTCGGCTGAATACACAGCAGTATCCTATTTCGGTGTATGCATGCTGCGTGTGCGTGCGTGTGCTCCATCGCAAATTCTCGTGTTCTCTATTCTAGCAGCAGCAGGAGGCGAGTAGCTCTCACGCGCGCACGCGGACACACGAACGCGCATACAGTACATACACAAGGGGCGCAAAAAAAATACGTATGCTCCAGCACATCCCACAAGCGAGCGAAGCGCATGAGAAAAAAAAACCAGTGTAAAGAGACATAGTATGGGAAGCAAAGCACACTAGTCATACAGGGTGCGTGTAAATGGCGGCATATGGCAAAAAAACAAGTTACCATAAATCCTCCAATAGAAGCCCCCTCCAATAGTGCCTCCCCCTCCAATAGTGCCCCCGGGTATGGCAAGGAGGAAATAATCGAGCCCCCCCCCCCCTCCAATAGTGCCCCCGGGGGTAAGGGGTATGTTGTGCCATGTGCCTTTTATGGGCAAAAATATCGTGGTAGGTACATTTATGTCGTGTATACACACTACTGCCAACCAATAATAGTACGTTTCAGCAACTATTAACGGTAAATCAACCATTAAATGTGGCAAAAGTGATCAAAATCACCAAAAAATCGGCAATTTTGACAGCGAAACTAGCATTACCATTCAAAATCTTTAGGTTGAAATAATAGAAGCCCCCCTCCAATAGTGCCCCCTCTCCAATAGTGCCCCCCCGGGTAAGGAGAGGTTGAAAAAATAGTGCCCCGGGGGCACTATTGGAGGATTTACGGTACATACTACGTATTTCTCGCCAAAACGCTCCCTGTATGTGGCTCCCTATCAGTAGAGAGTGCGCATAGTCTTCTCCCACAGTCCAATTCGTCAATTGGTGTGCCACTGACGCGAATAAGAAATTCGTTTGTGCTTGGGTGCGTTACAGCACAGTACACCAAAGTAAGCGCGCACTATCACCGACTGTACACACCAAAACGTCGTCTGGTGAATGGAGTGTGGGAGGGAAAGGGACAGGAAACGGTTGTTTCTTGGAGGGGTTCAGTCAATCATTTGTTCCAGTAGTTCAGTTCCAGAGTCGCATACGCGCTCATGCAAGTTATGATGATGCAATCAGAGTGAGCGATGACAGGGGGTCCACCAAGCAAGTAACCATGTCAGTGTGAGGTTTTGTTACAAAAAGGCTCGGTAACAGTTAAGGCTGATTCAAAATTAATGGTCTTCCCATCAGTCTTGGACTTCTCATGTCAGGCAGAGACTGAGACCGAGACTGAGACCAAGACCAATGGGAAGACCAGTCATTTGCCAGCTCAACCAATCTACACGTGGGCTACTTGCAGTGGTGCCGCGTGAGTGGGCAGCCAGCACAGAACAAGACACCGAGACAACTCCACTGCTTCACTGGGAGGCGCTCTCGAGCTGTGCGGCGCTCTTGGTGGCCATGAGTCCCTTGGCACTGGTCATCAGGGTGTGCGCACTGCTCAGGTCACCCGTCGTCGAGTGGTGGTTGTCCAATTGGGTACCACTCGACGACTTGTGTATACTACTACTGGTGGGGGTGGTCGCGTGCACGCCCAGGCCCTGGCCTCCACTACCCGTGGACTTCTGCAGCTGCTGCTGCTGCATCACGAACGGGGGTATGAAGGCGCCAGGGTTCCTCTGAAGCGACGCCATCGAGAGGAAGCTGTGCGGCAGCGTGGGCGCGGCGCTGAGTCCATAGAGCTTGCCATCGATCTTCTCCGAGATCTCGGTGTCGAAGTTGGTAGAGAAGAAACGCTGCAAAGCTGCCCCTTGTTGACTTGTAGAAGCGCGAGCGCACGCGAGCCAGTCCACGCCCACCTCCTTGATCTTGAAGAAGGTCATGCCCGTGAGCAGCGCGTCGCTGCCCGCCTGGTGCTGCCTGCCCACGCGCTCCACCTGCAACAAATCCGTAAAAAGTCAACTACGCCACACAAGCCACACTGGTGCGGGCAGCATATGGCCTAGTGGCAAAAAACCGGCCTCTTGCGCGCAAGGTCCTGGGTTCGATTCTTGATGACGCCACTAGATCGAGGACTTTCTTTCGATGGATTTTATCGTGCCATTGCGTTGCTGCCCTAGATTACAGATGGCGTTCTTCCGAAAGTCTTTGGCTAATTATGCGGATGTAGACGGGAAGGCGTCATGGAGAAGGGTGTGCTATCTGGGCTATATTGACAGCCTCCTAGCGCTAATCCAACAACGAACAACAACACACTGGTGCGACAATTGTAGTTGGCCTGCCGGAAAACAGCAGGAGTGGATTCGTTGGTCTCACTCTCTCGTCGCGCACGCACGCACGCACAGACGCAGCAGCAGCAGCAGCAGGCGGTCACGTACGTTGAGCTGGTCCGCGACTTCCTGGAGGCCGCCCCTGAGGTTGACGTCGCGGGGCCCCGCCTCCTTGAGCATGAACTTGATGTCGTAGAGGTTGGGGAAGACGAGGTGGAGCATGCGCTCGAACTGCTGCTCGTCCGCCGGCAGCTCCTCGTCCGCCATCAGCGCCGACATCAGGTAGCCGAAGTCGTAGCCGCTGCAACAAGCTCAGCAACAGTGCGCACTGCCGTCACAACGTGCGTGCGTGCGTACATGTGCAGCACTGAGCTAGGTGGCATGTAGGATGAGGAAGTCAAGTCACACGCAGGTTTAGCGAGAAGAGGAGGGGAGCATACTTCTACATTGGGGGTCTCTCCCCCACCCCACCCCCTTTCGTTGTTTCTGACTGCAGTTTCCCTCACTATCGCCAAACTCCTGAGCTGAGAAGAATCATTGTTTTCCACCAGTCTCTGCAAAATCCCCCTTTTTCGACCAGTCACCCCACCCTACCTCCCAAAAGACTTGACCAGCCAGCCAGCCAACCACCTCCACCCAATACCAAAGCCGGTTATAGGAAATGCGCATGTGCAGCTAGCTAGCTGTCTAGCAGGTTGCAGAGGCGCAGTCAGCCATCAGGGCATACCAGGTCTGGTCAAGTTGAGGGGGGGAGGGGGCGCTGTCTGGAGCAAAAGTGGGCACTTTTAGGTCCAAAATGGGTAGAAATAGAGTCCACGTAGTGTTATTTAGCTGTTTTACGGTCATGAAATCCTGAAAAACACCAACCAACATTCACTCCCTTTTCTGGACAGGGTGAAAATGGTGGGTGGGTAAACCCTTAACAGGTATGCATCAGGGTGAGGGGGGGGGGGTGCAACAACAACAGCAACGCACCTGTGGAAGGAGAGCCAGGTGACGTGGTGGCTGGCGACGAGGCCGGAGGTGGTGAGCAGCTCCCCGAAGTCGTCCATCTCCACGCCCTCGCGCGACAGCCGGTCGAAGTTGATCCCGGCCGCCTGGAGCAGCGTGATCGACTCCTGCGCGAACGAGTCGCAGCTGCAAGCAACGACACCAACTCACTCACCGCCGACTCATAGCCATATCTGGTCATAGGTGTAACTGGGTAGGGTGTAGGTAGGGTTCACCCCCCCCCCCCCTCAGCTTCGGTCAATCCTGCGCGAAAAGTAGGACCACGCCCCCCCCCCCTCAGCTTTAGGTCATTCCTGCACTGACTGCAGGTTACCCCTATGGCTGAATTGTGATTGCCTACTTCCCAAGGTGTTTTTCAGGCCTGTGAGCGGCATTTATTGTCCAAATGTCAAAAATTTTGCCTGTGGCGCTTTATTTTACGCACCTACAGCCATTTTGGAGTCTTTTGGGCCCGTTTTCGCAAAAAATCACAAAATTTTGTCTGCGGCGCTGTTCTTTTGCTCCAACTGACCATTTTTAGAGCAAAAAAGGGTTTTGGCCAAAAATTCACAAATTTTTGCCTGCGGCGCTGTTTTCAGCATTCGCGAAGAATTTTCTAGGTCATTATTGAGGCTGGAAAAAGAGAAATTGTATCAAATTTGGCCGCGCAGGTCACCCCCAGCGACTTTTGAAAAATCCCAGATTCACCCCCCCCCCCTCAGCTTCGATGGCCAGTTACACCTCTGTATCTGGTTCAGAAATCAAACAAAAACAATCAAACAGAAGCAAACAAGTAAATCACATTTTCAGCTTTTTTTTTTGAAGCGGAAAAGTACGACTTCTACAAACGATCGATGCGTTACAAAATCCAGGTCGAAGATCCCGTCTTCAAAATGGACATTTACACCCCCAAGGTTCGGGTCAGGGCAGGGCCCGCGGGTCAGGTACGTCTGCTTAGCCTAGCATTCCTATACCAAGCATAGCCATACATACCCAACACATCCCCCACGCTCGCATGCATCAAATGTCTCTCTGAAGCGCATCACCTCAAGTTGAATTTGAAGTTGAACTGCCAGGTGCCGCCGTCGGGCGGCGAGTGGCCGTTGTCGTCGAAAAATGAAATTCCGACTTGAATCAACTTCAGAAAGTCAACATTCAGTTTCAGCGTCGTGTAGTGGAAGGCGAAGGTCGACTTGAATTCGCCCATGGGCTTCGCGACGACGCCGGGGAATTCGGTGTCCTGTCAATTTCAATTCCGATTTTGAAATTCAATTCGTACGAATTGAACAAAAGCTACAGACGCACCATAGCGATATAGGGGTACTTTTTGACGACCTCTCGAATGTTTTTGAATTCCGCGTGCAAATTCGGCGCCCAAACCTCAACGATTTTGTGCTCGTTAAGCGGTCGTTTCGCTTGATTTTCGCTCTGAGTTTCAAGCGACTTTTCCTCGACCATTTTTGTCACGACTTTCGCGTCAGTGCGCTGTCAACGGCCGGCAGGAATTAACAGTTTTTTATACAAATTTAGATTTTTTTATAAGAATAAAACTGATCAGAATACGAAGGTTTTGAATCGAAAACCTCAACAAAAGAAGACGCAAGTGAAAATCGAACGGGAATATCTGCTTAGCGGGGGCAGGGATGGCAAGGGGTGTCGAATGTCTAAACCCGGGAACTTGGTGTCGCAGAGTTGGGAGGGGCAGAGAACCCAACCGCACTGGATACCCGCCAGCAACCCGTTCCCGATTTAGAAGAAAGGATTACGCCAGGCTTTAGTTTACGCTTAGGCTAATGGTTGCGGAGCAGTTGTTAGAACGACTCTGTCGCAATCGGCTGCGACGAGCTGTTGACCTTCAGCTGAACGACGGTCTGCAGCCAACGATTGAGACGGACCTGAGACGGACTGAAGTCACCTCAGCACCTCCAGCGGGCAGTGAGAGCGCGCCCAAAGACTGCCGCCTCTCTCAACTAACTCTGCAAACAAATGTGTGCGTGCATGCGTGCGTGCGCGAACCCCATCGGCCACCTGCCTATGTGAGCTGACGATGCAGTCCAAGGGCGTATGAAGGAGGATTGCACCGGTTTGGTACGGAGTCTGCTGATGGACTGTTGCCAGTTGGTTCGCGTCAGTCCGGGAAGAAGGTGCGCGGAAGCGTCGACGCAGCTGCGACTGCCGTTGGCATGCAATTGCCATGGCAAAAGGAAGCTGCTGAACCGCTGCTGTTGAACCGGTGTTGAAGGTACACCCACAGTGCGACGACTGCAGTGGCGAGACGCAACCGTCTTCGAACGTCGTCGTACGCAGCTGAGGGCGCATCGAATGATGCAGCGCGGAACCGCGCTCATCGTCAGCGTCACCGTCCAGTCATAGTCAGCCACTGCCCAAGTCAAAGCCTACCTTAGCTTTCTTAAACGAAGGAGGAACGACAAAGCGGATAGGCACGGGTTGTTGGTGGCAAGCGGTGCGTGTTCAGCATACCAACCCCCCCCCCGGCCTTTCCCCCGACGGGGGGGGGAAGGACAAAGAAATTTTAAATTACCATACCAAAATAGTTCCTTGCGCGCCTGTCAAAATGAAGTTCTATACAGCGGGCGGACCGTCTAATACAGAAAACGCAACGCACAGTTGCGCAGTTTTCGACCATTTGTACTTTCAGCGTTGCGAATCACAACAAGACCCATAAGTGGAACTCAATTCTAACGATTGACCGCTATCGTCGCGGCCGTTTGGCTGAAGAACACGGCGATTTCGATCAGCGATATCACGGACACGCCGAAGATCAGATTGGTCAAGCCTCCCTGGTGCGACAGAAAGGTCGTGAACTGAACGCCAATTGTGTAACTCGGAAAGGTGACGAATGCGCAAAATGTTCGCAGAAGCCAACTTCGTATGCCGCCGCTTCCTTGACGACTAGGGTCTGGAGGCGATTGAAGAAGAGTTCAAGCATGACGCGCTGGTCGACAAAGGTCCGCCGACACCGCTCCCGCTCCAGACGCTTGCGGCGCTGCGCGTCACATTCGGCGGGCTGAAAATGAGGTTTTTCCCAATATTGGCCATACTAATTTGAACAGAACTGCCGACGGTGCTACAGAGCAAAGCAAAAAGGCAACAGAATAATAGGAGCACAGATTTGCATAGGTTTTCCACAGTG
Source organism: Paralinhomoeus sp. GSCO2_6 (assembly GCA_030248085.1). Taxonomy (NCBI): domain Eukaryota; kingdom Metazoa; phylum Nematoda; class Chromadorea; order Monhysterida; family Linhomoeidae; genus Paralinhomoeus; species Paralinhomoeus sp. GSCO2_6. The sequence continues at coordinate 4,023 of JASAMY010000524.1, read as the reverse complement.
TCTCGGGATTGAACAATTCAACAGGAAACACTTTCCTCCATTTTTGGTCGCGAACAACGCTTCTCACACTAGCTCACCAGGTCAATGAAGCTCGTTTTGTAGAGCAGAACGGAGAATCCCGTTTGACTAAACAGGCTTGTAGTAATCTACGTTTGCATGTTTTTTTTGTGTGTGACAGACCTGCATGGCAGTGGACAGTTGCAGCCCTCGGCTAGGTCGGTGGACGCGTCGTTCACTGCTCCAACGCACTCCACTAAAATGTAGCAGAACTCGTAGCATAGAGGATCGAGTAGTAAAACTAAGAGGTAATAATGTAAAAAAATACAAAATCCCAAGCATGGACTCTATTGACTTTCTGAAATATAGATGCGTGCAAGATGACCCTAGCAATTGCATGGATTTCAAAGACTTATGAGTAAGTTTTTTTGCCGTAAGTTTGGCCGCTGTGGTGCCGGTAATTGTGCACGTGTTGCAATTGCAAGTCAATTCTTCTGCTCCATTACAGACTGTTGCATACGTTGTTGCATTGTTACATTGCATATACATACAAAAGAAGCACACGCCAACTTTCGTCGATGGAGCAGACGGGTCCGTCGCCGGGGTGGGCGAACTGCACGTCGAAGCAGCCGCACACAGCGCGCAGTCTGTTTTGGTGACAACTTCGCACGCAGTCCTCCTGCGTGTAGACAGCGCTGCGGCTGTAGTAGCTATGCGGCTGTGGCGCATCGTGCGCGCACTCGCCGTGCGCGCCACCCAGACGCTCCATTCTGTCCTGGAAGTAATATTTTGGTGCGGGTTTTATTGGCAACACCGTCAAGACCGCGCATATGCAAGACACACACCGATGACAGGACCAAACTGGTGATCTTCCCGGGCCGCGCGACGTACGTGGGCGCGTTGGCGGTCGCCAGCTCGCCCGGCGGGTGGATTTTCACTCTGAATGTTACGGTATGCAAAAGTTCAAATAATTTTTCATAACTTTTCGAAAGCTAGAGGAACGAACACGTAGCCAGCGGTGTCGGCCCAGTCCACGTACTCCCACTGCGCCAGTTTCAGAGTGACCTTCAAACCCAGCTGACTGCCAGAGCCAGTGATCATGAAAAAGTTATCGGACTGAGAACGATTGATGTGGTTGAAGACGAAACAGTTGCCTAGGGCGGGATCGTGACTGACGACGGTCAAGTCGCGTCTGTAGGTGGAGAGACATGCTACATGATGCTCATGGTCATAAAAAAGTTGCAAAGCAAACCCACTTGAAGTCGCACTGATGTTGGTCAAAGACGCACGACTCAAAGACGTCCTCCGGCGACCAACTGAGGTTCCGACGGACTTCCTCGGAAGTCGCAGCCAGCACGAATGGCACAGCGTTCTTCAGGACCGCCGCCTGCGAGACTTGATTGTTGAGTAGCGCTTCCTAAACGAGATGACGTGTGTACCTTGAGACAAAGAGTGCTGCGTGAACACCATACGTACAAACAATGTGCCTAGGCACGGTATGCACATACTCATTGTCCAGCCCATGTCATACATGTATCTTGCAAGTTTAATCAAGCGTACATGCTGTAGATCAAAGGGCACATAAAATGGGGTCCGTGAAACCTGCCTCAATGAGGTCTTCCAAAGGACCCCTGGGCTGAACCATGGCCTTTCCCTGAGCCATGGAGTCGAGATCAGTTTCGCAAAGCTCTCCCCTGTGGTCGCCACTGCAGCTGCAGTTGAACGCTCCAGGTTCCATTTCCATGCAGGCAGCGCCAGCGTCCAGCTGGTTGCAGGGTCTGGATGCGCACTGGTCCACGCCTGCGCAGTTTGCAGAAAGTGGCATAGGCATTCTTGCAAGGAAACCTATTGATGGCATACGAGTTTTGCAGTGACGCCCTGTAAACCCCTTTGGACAGTCACAGCTGTAGGAGTCGACGTTGTCGATGCAGACGCCGCCATTTTGGCAGACCACACCAGAACACTCATTGAGATCTAAACAGCTTCTTGTTTTATCAAAGCACACACGTTTTTCCTTATGCACGTTTCTTGCAAATACGCTGACATTACTGCGCAAGGTATAGGTACAGACCTACCTCTTTCGCAGTATTCACCATGGAAGCCATTGGCGCACTCGCACTCAAATCCACCTAAACTGAACGTTTATGCCGTCAATATAAAAATTAAATTAAACCTTCTGACCAGTCAATCCCGCCAAATCAATGCAGGTTGCTCCATTTTGGCAGTTGGCATCTCTACAGCTTGCAGGACCTGAATCAGAAATGCGAATCCTCACCACAGCACATTTCACCAGCACGCACTCGCCAAAAAGGAATATATTGGAAGTACAAACGTTGGCTGCAGAGCAGTCCAAGAAATCCGGTGTTGCAGCTGCAGTGGAACACGTCCTCGCTGTAGTTGCAGATGGCGTTTTTGGGGCAAGGTCTATAGTCGCATGGAGTCTTCTCTAAAAGGCGCTAGCGCTTCCTCGACAGTTTTGTGTTCAATTTCGGTGTGTCTGAAGACTGTCAACAAACTTTGTTCGCAGTTGGCACCAACAAATTCTGTAAAACAAATGCATTTATAGCCACCGGCAGTGAGTACTGCACATGTCCCACCATTTTGGCATGGCACACTATGGCATGGATGTGCAATAGCTGGAGCTGAAATCATGGAAGTATGCCTTGTTGGTTGGTTGTATTGGTACGGCATGCAGGTGCGTTTGTAGAGGTGGTTTGTCTTTGTTGTCACAATCATCTTTGAATAAGTGAGGGTACCTGTAGAACTTGTTGATGCTGCAATTGTTGGACCACTTGTGTTTTCACTGGAAATAGTTGCGGTGGTGCCTTCAAATGTTGATGTCATTTTGTCAGTCAATAATTGTGTGATGCTAGTTGACATTGAAGCATAAGTGGTGTTAGTGTGGTCATTGTTACTTGTAGATATGGAATTGGTACTGGCTGTGATAATAGTTGTTCCATAACTTTCAGTTGAGGCTGCTATAGTAGCTGGAGAAGTACCAGTTGTTATTTTGGTTTGAGTTGTGACAATTGGCATAGTAGTTGTTGAAAATGCCATGTGTTGTGTTACCGCACTCATTTTAGTTGTTGTAGTTGTTCTTTTGGTTTGAGTGAAAGTTGAAGTGGTTGTTATTGTTGACTTCTCTGTTTGTACGGTTGTCACAGTCACAGTTGTGGTAATTGTGACTAAATCCTTTGTGGATGATCCTGTCACTGTTGTTGCTGCAGGTGTTGTTGTCAACATGTTCATTTGGGTGCTTAACTCAGCTGTAGTTGTGGCTGATGATGTTGTTGCTATGGTAGTGGTGGTGGTGGTAGTAGGAATGGTAGTGGTGGTGGCAGCAGTGGTGGGTGTTGTTGTTGTAGTTGTGGTGGTAGGTGTGGAAGTATCAGTAGTGCTAGTAGTAATTACCAGCATGCTGGTTTTAGTATGTGTTCTAGTTGTAGCAATCATGGTGGTGACTGTGGTTATGGCAGTAGTAGTAGCAGCAGCAGTGGTGGTAGGTGTAGAAGTAGTAATAGTGCTAGTAGCAGGTATAATGGAAGTGGTGGTACAGTGTAGAAGTAGTAGTAGTGCTAGTAGCAGGTATAATAGAAGTGGTGGTGGTGGTGATGCTACTTCTACTACTAGTGGTTATTTCAGGAGAAGCCATAGTCATAGTAGTTGTTGTTGTGGTAATAGTAGAAGTAAGTGCAGCAGTTGTAGTAGTGATAGCAGATGCAGTAGCAGTAGCAGTAGTGGTAGTTCTGATAGTCTTGGCATTAAGTGTAGCAGCTGTACTACTAGTAGTAGTAGTAGTATGGGTGGTAGTGGTGTTGAGGATGGTGAAAGTGGTGGTGGTGATAGTGACAATGGTAATGTTGGTAATAGTAAATGTTGTAGTAGCAGTAGTGTTTGTGATAGAGGTAGCACTTATAATAGTAGTAGTAGCAGTAGTTGTAGTGGTGATAGTTGTTGCAGTGGTAGTGCCAGTGGTTGCAGTTGTAGTGACAATAACAGTAGGGCTAGTAGGCTCAGTTGTTGTAT
>JASAMY010001195.1:0-28553 GCA_030248085.1 Paralinhomoeus sp. GSCO2_6 | reverse complement strand
ATCTAAATATAGGCACTTCCTGACTATGGCGTGAGTGTCGTATCCGAAACGTCGTATTAAATAAAAAATGTGTACAGTGTACAGGTTCAAAACTGTAGAATTTGTTTACAAACACCTTCCTTCCTGGGCAACGTCTCGGACATGAAGGGCGTGCTGCAACTCCTCAAGTGACAGAGTCAGGGGCTGAACACCAGCGAGTGGCGCGTGACGCGCTTGTTACCCCAAGCCTGACCTCGAGGACGCCACCACCATCAGCATGCTCGTTGAGGACGCGTCCTACGCGGCCCTCTGTGCGGCCAAGATGGTGGTCAACTATGGCGTGCGTGCGTGCGTGCGTGCGTGCGTGCGTGCGTGCATGCGTGCGTGCGTGCGTGCGAGAGCGCGTGCATGCGAGAGTGCGGGCGTGCGTGTGTGCGTCGGTGTGTGCGTGCGTGCGAGCGTGCGAGAGTGCGGTCGTGCCTGCGTGCGTGCGTGCGTGCGTGCGTGCGTGCGTGCGTGCGCGCGCGCGTGCGTGCGCGCGTGCGTGCGCGCGTGCGTGCGCGCGTGCGCGCGTGCGTGCGCGCGTGCGCGCGTGCGTGCGTGCGCGCGTGCGTGCGTGCGCGCGTGCGTGCATGCATGCGCGCCTTGTGAGGTTGCACATGAGAGTGCACATCCGAAAAGCACTTGATCTTCACTGCTTTGATAAAGTCAACCAAAAAATATTTTAACATCTGAAAAGAAAAACGAAAAAAAAAAACTGAAAAAAATGTAGGGTGAGTCGTGGGAACAACATGGGTGGAGCAGGAAAGGACACTGGGGTAACGCAATATTGATTGGTTTTCAGGAGATGGCAGAGACGCCAGCGGGAGTCGAACCCGCGACCTCTCGATTGGTTGTCTAAGGCCCAATCTTACTAAGTGTTCCAGATCTCAAGCTTGTGGGCATTTAGGAAGAATCCATTTGGGGCATTAATCTCTGATTGTATACGTATGCTTGCAAAGTTTCATCCCGATTACTTTAACAAAACAATTATTAAAAAAATAATATTAAAAAAAAATCATTTTTTTGAAGGTTTAAGAGCTCATATCTCATTATCCAGTGTTGGAATTTCAAAACATTGACTTACCGAGGACTCCCCTTGACCTATTGTTCACGAAAATCGAAGAAAAATTGGGGGTTTACTCGGCATTTTTTGGAGTTTTACTCTTGTCGGAACTATCAAAAAAATTCGGCTATGGCGACATGGACGTCGGAGCCGCAAAATTTGCTCAACGGGAAATACAATGTACTACATGTGTGGGGGATCAACTTTCACCATTATAGCGAATCTCTGTGATGAGCGGTTGAGGCGCCTATAGCGCACAAAATTTTGGTCGAAAAAACGGCAATCGTGTCCAAGAAATCGGGCAAAATCGGCCATAACTCAAGATTGGTAGGACCTACGCGCAAATCCTTTTTAGGTAGAAATTGCCATAATGGGCTGAGAGTACACGCCAAGTTTCAGCCCAATCGCAAGTGGCGTTCGGGAGCGGCGGTCCAAAAAAGTGGCAGAGAACATGAAAAAAAAAACTCGCGTTTTCACAACATTTTCAGAGGTATCTCCCCCTTGACGTAAAACAAGGAAACGCGTTATGGCGCGTTCGATGCCCCAGAAGAAGGCGGTTCATTTGAGCCATAACGCGCCGAAATCCGTTCAGGCAATCAAAAGTTATAGGCGATCGAATATTCAAAAACCCGCATTGAGAAGTCGTCACATATTAGGGTTGTACGCTGACGCGTACACCCTGATAAATGCGCGAACGTGTACACAAACTTGTCCGTGAAGTTGGCGGCGCAGTTCTTAAAGGGCTATCGCCCCAGCCGTCGTCGGCGCCCCAGCCCTCCTCGTCAGCGGCCTTGTCCGCGGCGCCGCCGCCGTCGACAGCGGCGACGGCGGTCGCCGTCTCGATCCATGCGGCGAAACGGGTCTCTTCGGCGTCCCACGCCTCGTCTGGATCAGTCCCGGTCACGTCCGGCCGCACGTCGTCGCTGGCGGCGTCCTCGTCGTCCGTGTGCGTGTCGCCGGCCTCTCTGAGGAAAACAGTCGACACAACGCACAACAAACACACACCCACACGAATGCACGCACGCACGCACGCGCGCGCGCGCACACACACACACACCCACACCACACACACACACACACCCGGCGTAAATCTGGGCCATGGCGGCCCGCAGGCTGGCCATCGTTGTCAAGCCGTCTTCGTCGCTCATTTTTTAGTCTACCATAGCTTAGCACGAATGGGGGCCGAATGAATTCCCATGCCAAGAAGGTTGAGTCAGCCGCCTTGGGTAGGAACGGAAGTGAGATCGTTGGCAGTCGTCCATTTTACACCAGTACAGGTGCACCACCACGGCGGGTAGCGGTGGTCGTGCTGGTGGTGTCGGTCATTGGTCTCATCAGCTCGCATCCGCTGTTCTTCCAATAGTTCCACAATGCGCTGAAGGTGTTGTCCCTCGACATATAGTGTCGCCCCATTTCCTCCATATCACAAGCAGTGTAGCCGCAGTTCGTGCAGATGACGATGTTCACTTCAATTATCATGTTGGTTCTGCTTTGCAAAAGAACTGATGTCGAGCTTTAGCCACGCCATATTTATGCTATGTTCGGGCATCACATCATTCTGACCCAATATTGTGCGCGCCCAGGCCGACCTGGCCACTCTCCTGGGGAGAAGCGCAAGACCTGTCATTCAAACGCTACATAAACAGAGCTGCACGCCGATTTGTAGCTTATAGGCCTGTCGGCGCTCTCGGGAGGGGGTGCGTGTGCATCTCTCTGTTTCTCGCGCAGGCGTCGGCTTGGGTGGGGAGAGTGCCAGGACCTGGCGCGTCTGCCCTCCTGGAGAGAAGCGCGGAACAATCAATCATACGCTACATACACGCTATGTACCGCGTGGCGCCAGCCGTTTATCGAACAGTTACCCTGATACGTAGTATGGTTGCGTTACCGGTTGTCGCAATATTTGCGCTGCCATCGTATCGAAATTCACAGGTGGGAGGCAAAAACTGCCGACTTGCTCGCTCGGCCAGCGGTCGAGTCGGTGGCGGGAATGGAGACGGTTCCCCCATTCCTCCTCGGGCCTCGCCTGGGGCGTACGGTCGGCTGGCCGCCTAACGGAAATCCCAATCGGTCTCGCGCGCACGCGACCCGGACGCTCGCTGACTCACGCGCGCTTTTTCGAAGAAATTCGTCGTCTGTCGTCGTCGAGTGCGCCGGTGTCGCGGTATAAGTCATCCCCAGGCTAACTCATCCCCCCGGTTAACTTATTCCGGAATAAGTCATCCGGGCGGATGACTTATTCCCCAAAACGTGCAGGCTATGTCATCCCCCCAGCGGGCCAATTAATCCCCCCAGGTGGATTAAGTTGCATTAGGCGATGGGTGACGCGTGTTTAGTTGGCATCAACGCAAATGCAACAGCAGTGGTGGGGCTTGATTAGATGACACTTCATCAGATGTAAACACAGAAAAGGTCCTACGCAATTTAATTCAGCCTAATTCGTGCGGCATCTGGGTATATCTGGGTATGAGCAATATTAGTCCAAATAACTTGATTTTTTGGGCCTCCTTCTCCTCCTCCTGCTGCCTGCGGTCCGCCCGGAGCGGTCCGGCGAGCCATCCACCAACGCGATCGCGGACGTCGGCAGCACCATTTCGAACTAGTCGTCGTCGCCATTGAGTCATCAAAAGCCGCGAAAATCTCGGCGACGACGCGTATAACAACCTCGCGGACGTCCGTAGCTCAGTCGGGTCGTCGAGCACTCTCGTCCGCGCCAAAAGTCGATGCGTTCGTTGAGTCATCGTCGCCACGACGTCGCTTGGCCGCCTCTCATCGTCCTCGGCGTCGGCGTCAACGTCGCTTTAGCACACTGAATACCGTAAACCCTATAATTAGTCCCCACCCCTATAATAATACCCCCTCCCAGGACCACTTTGAGTTAATAAGCCTCCCCCCTATAATTACGCCCCCTCCCTAAATGGACCATCGTCTAAAAGGCACATGTTTCCATGTCTGGGTGTACAGGGTGGCCCATGGTGCTGGAGCCAACTTTGACGATGTGCAATTTGTGTCTCCATGGTCCAATTGCTTTTGAAATTTCGATATGATGTACTTCAATCCTTTACTTAGATAACTGCGGAGTTCCAACTGAATCAGATAAAACAAGCATGTTTTATTTGGGCTGGCACCAGATCATCAATTTTCAAAGTGTGCACCATTGACAGATACGCATTTCTCGCAACTCTCGAGTGGGAACAGATCGTCAAATTTTGGAGCATAGCTTAGCGTGCGTAGATGCATGTGCTGCGTAGATTGCAAGCACAGATTACCGCGTAGACATTCCAGGGGAAGAAAGTCCTATAAACCCCAGTCAGGAAACTGCTTATTGAGACGTCTGACTGCTGCTCTGGCATTTTAGTTTCAAAATAAATTTTACGACGCTAATTTTCCTTTCCAAGAGCTGTTAGTCCAGCTTCAGCACTTTCACCCAAATTTTTATTTGGTGTAACCCAATACAGTACGTAACGTGAAAAAAAAACGCAAAGTGTGTGCACAGCGCCTTTTTCCCTTAAAAATCGCCTCCACGCGCCTTTTTGAATCTCCAGGAGGAGATCTTCATGCACCAACCCGAAAGCTTCCAAGAGAAGGGCAAGGAGGGGCTCGTCTGCAGACTGAAAAAGAGCCTGTATGGGCTGAAACAAGCGCCCAGGGCGTGGAACCATGCGCTCCACAAGCAACTCGTGAGTCTGGGCTTCAAACAGTCTGCCACAGGTGAAGGTGTCTGCCACAGTCTGCCACGCCTGCATCTACACAAAGGTGAAGGAAGGGCAACTGGTTTTGCTGGCAGTGTACGTGGACGACCTCATCATTGCGACTCACGCTGACAGAAGCTTGACCCAGGAGAGAAAGAGGCACTGCAGCAAGGGTTTAAGATGAAGGACCTGGGCGAGCTGCACTACTTCTTGGGCGTAAAGATCCGGCTCAACGAGCAGAGGTTCAACTGCATGGCTGAGACAAGAAGCGTACCTGGACAAGGTACGCTTCTTGCTCGTGCTATTGAGATCGACAGCTTAGCGCCGTCCCGACGGTCTTGGCCATTCAGTGGCCGGCGGGTGTCTTAGTCAGAAGGCCCTTTGTAAGCTGTGCGGGTGACTCGTCACTCGGCTAGACTTACCTACGCGTGCGAGTCCAGTCGTTCATAAACACCCCCTCTATTGACTTGGCGCTGTCAGTTGGGCAGTCAGTTGAGTGAGGAGGATGGGACAAGAGTCGAAGGGCGGAACAACCCGTACATAGCGATGTCACCAAAAATAAAAATTTAATTAATTAAATAATTCAAAATAATATTTTAAGTACATTAAAAACAAAAATTGTTAAAAAAATAATTCTGTTATGCAGAATTTTTTATTAAACATTAAATAAATAATTATTTGGAATTTTTTAAAAGTTAAAAATTGAATAAATAATTCTCTGCAATATTTTTGTAACAATTTTTTAATTACACGCTTAAAAAATTAATTTTTTAACAGACTTTTCAAGTAGTTCATGGCAAGTTTGTCTTTTCCCATCGATTATTGGTGTTCATTTTGTCTACCTCTACAACCACATCATCATTGGCATTTTGTTGCATCAAATTTGTTGTCTTTCCTTTCAGTCCTGTCACACTCAGTGGAGGGTGTGTTCATTTGTAATCATTTCAGTAGGTTTTAGAATGGACTCATCCATTGCAAACATTGGAATGGAAGGAAGTGATGTTCTTAGTACATGACATATGATGCTGTACATTGAAATTAATCGGGTATAATGAAGTAATCTGTGTGCTGGACAGTGAGTGTGAGTGAGTGTGCAACATCGAGCGTGTAAATAGCCCCAAAAACCTTCCATCACAAATCTTAAGTCCCCCATCCCACACCCAGCCCAATTACAGTCTTACAGCCCAATTGACACATTGGTAAATTTAAAGTTCGCTCGGTAATTTAATTCAAGGGTCTACTTCATTGAGGCGTGACATGCACAGTGCATTGCCATGCGCGCACCACATCAGATACTTCTCTTCAATGTGTAGGAGTCCACTTTATGTGAAGACTTGCTTGCACTTGAAGAAGGTGTACTGGGGTCCTCCACCTTACAGTAGATGACCTCACAGGAGCCCCAAGGTGATGGCTAGAGTTGGGAAAAATACGTTTTGACTTTGGACCGACGTATTTTTTGAAAAAAAAATACGGTATTTTTTAAAAAAAATACGTGTCTTTTGTATTTTTTAGAGTACGTATGTACATGCACCATGCATCAGCGCCATCATGCGCCATGCCATCAGCGAAGTGTCCACAGCTTAGAAATCGGTACATAAAGTAGGTCGAACGCTGTAAAACAGCGCAAGCACGCAAGTGGACGTGTAGGGGTGTGTGTGCGTACGTATGTTGATGTGTGGGTGAGTGGTGCGTAAGTGGAGTAATGCGCGACGAGATTTCGCATCCAACAAAGTCAGCAATGGGGGCACGCACCAAACAAAGAACGCGACGCAGGGCGCGACGCAGAGATTGAGGGCGCATAGAGGAGCTAGCAATAGCAAATGCTAGCAGAACCAATTGGTGGGTGTGCGTCTGCTTTAGGTATGCATGTACGTCCGAAACCTACCGAAACGCAATCTAAGCGTCGTAAAATATATGATGCAAAACAAATCGTCTTGTGTATTTGTACTAGAGTTGGGCACGTTTTTTTACAACGTTTTTTTTAACAATAAAAACACGTTTTTTTTTGTTAAAAAACGTCGTCGCCTGTTTCTTAAAATTTTAAAAAAACGGTCGTAAGTTGCGTCGTAGTTGTAAGAAACTTGCTGAGATGAGCCGCGCCACTGTATTACATCAAATAAAGTGAGTCACTTTAGCACGCAAGCCTAAGGTGTCTACTGTTTGAGCAGCGACTGTACTGTACTGTACACACACAGACGTTTTCGCACGCACGCCTGCATGCGTACCTGAGGAGCCCACCTGTCTGTTTGTGCTTACTGCAGTGCTTGCACAGCTCTACTCCACTCAGCCTTCCTTATGTACCGATTTCGAAGCTTTGGGGACTTCGCTGATGACTTACCATGATGTATGGTACTTGTTACACATGTATTAAAAAAACAAAAGAAACAGTTTTTCTAAATAAAACCGTTTTTTTAACAAAAAAGCACTGGTCCATGGTGAAAACGTTTTTTTCCCAACTCCTATACCGATACCCCTTCGGTTTAGGACGCTAAATTCCTAAATTTTAATGTTTACCCCCCCCCCCCCATCTAAACGAACCACTGTCTAAGGTACAGGGTGTTTTTTTTTTGTTTGACACAGTGTAAAATTTCAATAACTTTTTAACCGCTATGCCGATTCCAACCAAATTTTGAGCATTAATAGCAAACACCGGGCGACATATTGTGTTAAAGTTTCACGCTTCTTCGTTACTCCTACCATGAGATATGCAACATCAACTTAGGGTTCGAATTTCAGCGACTATTCCTGGAAGAAAATACGATTACCTATGTTGCACGCATGCTTACACAATCGTTCCCCAGCATTCTAATGATAGAATTTTACGTGTGCAGTAGCGTATTTCGTACTCTGTTCCAAAGTCGAACAGCAGAATTTGAGCAAACGGATTGTTTTTCAATTTTCTGAAAATTTTGACAAACAAGCAAGACTGACGCGGATCCGGTCAAATTCTGATAATGAACGAAACCCTATCATTGAAAACAAATGCATTTGATGCCCAATGCAACATGAAGTATGCATCAACCATGGGCTGTCCTTGGTAACACGAAACATTCATTCAACAGTCACAATGTCAAGAGGACGAAATTCGACCCCCAAAGTTGATGTTACGTATCTCTTGGTAGGGGTAAGGGAGAAAGGTGAAACTTTGGGACAACATGTCGCCCGATGTTTGCTATAAACGCTCAAAATTTGGTTGGAATCGGTAAAGCGGTTAAAAGGTTATTGGAATTTTTTACTGTGTCAAACAAAAAAAACACCCTGTATAAACACTTTTTTAGTGTTTGTACGCCTGTCTTGCGAGGCATTTGCGAGTGTGCATGTACGCGCTGGTGCATGTACAATATAGTGGCAATATGTGAGAGTGAGTAGTACCTAAGAGTGTGCAAAACCTTGCGCGTAGTGCACGTGTAGTTCCAATACAATTCATTCGTTACACGCAAAACCAGGTGAATAACCGCGATTTAGCTCTGAGCGAACACTGCATCCAGGCGTTCTACACATTGGACTGTCGCAGAAAATCACTAGTAAAACTACTGTATTTAGTTTTGCGTCCCGGAATAACCTGTCCCCATAATAAGATGTCCCCCCGAACGGGCTATTCTACCCTGCCCGCATAATTAGGTGTCCCCCCTGGACAACTTATACTGGAAACGATAACAGATGGTTCCCCCCACCAGAATAAGTTGTTCCCTCGAAGAACGAGGTAGTCTAGTGTGCGATACGATGTAATCAAGCTTTCCCAAGCAGACCCAGTAACGGCTGCAATTTTTCGCCGCAGAAGAATATTTGGCAGGGAGGGACTATTTAGTACGAGGATTTATAATTAAGGAAAAATTTGCAGGTGGCTGCAAAAAAAGGTGAATATGTGACGCTCTTTTGTTGGAGCCCAGTTTGAAAAAGAGGAGTATCAATTAAGGCATGCCTCATTTATGTATAGCCACTTATGCTTTGCAGCTGATCAACTTCAGTTTGAACAAACTGTGTATAAAATTGAAGAGTTGTGGAAAAAAGGCGATTGCAGTGCTGGGATTCGAACCCAGGACTCAGGGTTTCCGGGCCTGGATGCTAACCACTACACCACACTCGCACGCCTCCTATTCCACAAATCACGCATGATAAGCCAGGAGAAACGGCGGAGCCGGCATTGCCTGGCGTCAAACACCGCCCACCTGGATGTAACAATTGAAGAGTTGTGGAAAAAAGGCGATTGCAGTGCTGGGATTCGAACCCAGGTCTCAGGGTTTCCGGGCCTGGATGCTAACCACTACACCACACTCGCACGCCTCCTATTCCACAAATCACGCATGATAAGCCAGGAGAACCGAACCAAACGCAGCAACATGTCACATACTCGGCATTTTTTTTGTGTTGGTGTGCATAGAAAGGAGCAGTGGCAATTATAGGACCTAACTGGACTGGAACACCCTGCATTCACATATGCCGCATGACTAAATGCCACGTGGTTGCGAGACAGGCAGGAAGGACCCAGGGTCTTGCACATGGACCACTATGCAGATGCACGCACGCACACACGCACGCACGCAAGCACAAACGCACGCACGCACGTACGCACGCAAACACGTTGTATAGGAGGGTATTGGGTAAATGCCAAAAAGGAAATGACGAATGGAGCCAGTATGTATACCTACACATCACTAACTGAACTGTAGTGGCAATCCACATCTCACGAATGTTAGCAAGGTGCCAATTATGTATGTAGGAACTTTGGCTGTGCCAGGTCGATGGTAGTGACCAGAGATAGATGAGATGTGAAAGGATTGCTGTTGCATTTTGGGTGAGTGAGATGGCTCACACAAAAAAAATGCCGAATATGTGACGTGTGGCTGCGTTTGGTTCGATTTTTATACACAGTTTGTTCAAACTGAAGTTGATCAGCTGCAAAGCATAAGTGGCTATACATAAATGAGGCATGCCTTAATTGATACCCCTCTTTTTCAAACTGGGCTCCAACAAAAGAGCGTCACATATTCACCTTTTTTTCAGCCACCTGCAAATTTTTCCTTAATACAGTGTTTTTTCGTAAGACAAACATCGATGCATAAAACCTATACAGGCACACGCATGCACGCACGCACACATGCATGCACATACGCACGCACGCATGCACGACTTATGTACCATGTATGACATATGTAGCATGTTTGGTAGAATCCCTCGAGTGCAGTAGGAGACACTCATCGTATAGAATGTGAGCATGTGGATTGAAAATAGGTACGCATGTATTTTTCATTGACCAAAGTTGTGCACAACTAATTGTCATGCAAATGATACAAAGCAGGATGACCTATCAGCAAATGGCACAGCATGCAGAGAAACTACAAACAGAAGCCACTGCGGATAATTGTGTGTGTGTGTGTGTGTGTGTGTGCGTGTGCAGTTGTGCTATATTGCTGCATCGTAGCATAGTGATGTAAAGAATTAAAATGATCGCTATAACTAGGCGGTCAACTTTTGTGTTTTAGCCGAAGTGATGCGACGTACCCACATCGAGTTTTTTTGTGAAGCAGCCGATTTGATGGTGTGCGTGCGTGCGTGCACATCTGCAGTGCCATATTGGTTCGTCGGAGCATAGCGGTGTAAAGAATCAAAATAATCTACACGTGCAGGCGGTCAACTTCCGTGTTTTAGCCAAAGTGATCTGACCTACCCATATCGATATTTATCGATTATTCCGGATGTGAAAATATTTTGGTGCGTCGGATCATGTTGACTTCAAGGAATGGAATGTTCGCCATCGAAAGGCAATCAACTTTATTATTGATGTTAATGCCCTCCGACGTAACCACACCAAAATATCGCCATTTTTCGTTTTCGGTATAATGGGGAGAGGCATTTTGGTTCGTTCAATTTGGTCCAATTGTCAAAAGGGGTCTATTCCAGGTCATGCCGAACAACTTTTTCCTTTATAGCAAAGCTCTGTGATAAGCCGTTAGCGCGCCTATTAAGGACAAACTTTTTATCCGATATTTTCGATTGCTAATAACTCATTATCGGGGGCGAAGTTTTAGGTTCAGTGACTTGGCATAAACTTTCCATAAGCAACTGTTCAAGAAAATAAAAAAAAATGGGGGTTAATTGGGCACTTTTTTGAGATTTACTCTTGGTAGAAACCACCCCAAAAAAACGACTATGTCCGAAAAAACGCATAAAATCGGCGATATCTCGAGTTTGGTAGGACGCAGAGTCGATTCCTTTGGTACGCAAAATTGCCATTATGGGTCGCTTACACATGCCAAGTTTCATTCCAATTGCCCGCGGCACTAGCGAGTGGCGCTCCAAAAACTGGGAGGAGAACACGAAAAAAAAAGACACTTTTCGGAAACATTTTCGGGCGTACCCCTTTAACGCGCTGCAATACTGCAACGCGCTGTGGCACGTACGGTCCCCCGATGAGTGCGCTTCTTTTGACCCATAACGCGCCGAAATCGGTTCAGCCAATCAAAAGTTATAGGCGATCAAAAATCCGAATTCTCGCGCGCGCAAGTCGTCACATATTAGGGTTGTACGCTGACGCGTACACCCTGATATCGCGAAAAATATAATATAAAAAACGCGAAAACATGGTATAATGGCGAACGTATAATAATGGTATAATAAACGCGAAAAAAAATATAAATGGTATAAAAAATAAAATTCGGCTATGGCGACATGGACGTCGGAGCCGCAAAATTTGCTCAACGGGAAATACTACATGTGTGGGGGATCAACTTTCACCATTATAGCGAATCTCTGTGATGAGCGGTTGAGGCGCCTATAGCGCACAAAATTTTGGTCGAAAAAACGGCAATCGTGTCCAAGAAATCGGGCAAAATCGGCCATAACTCAAGATTGGTAGGACCTACGCGCAAATCCTTTTTAGGTAGAAATTGCCATAATGGGCTGAGAGTACACGCCAAGTTTCAGCCCAATCGCAAGTGGCGTTCGGGAGCGGCGGTCCAAAAAAGTGGCAAAGAACATGAAAAAAAAACTCGCGTTTTCACAACATTTTTAGAGGTATCTCCCCCTTGACGTAAAACAAGGAAACGCGTTATGGCGCGTTTGGTGCCCCAGAAGAAGGCGGTTTATTTGAGCCATAACGCGCCGAAATCCGTTCAGGCAATCAAAAGTTATAGGCGATCGAATATTTAAAAACCCGCATTGAGAAGTCGTCACATATTAGGGTTGTACGCTGACGCGTACACCCTGATAAATAAATGCAAAGCAACTCGCGAATGGCCCGACATATACCTACACATCACTAACTGAACTGTAGTGGCAATCCACATCTCACGAATGTTAGCAAGGTGCCAATTATGTATGTAGGAACTTTGGCTGTGCCAGGTCGATGGTAGTGACCAGAGATAGATGAGATGTGAAAGGATTGCTGTTGCATTTTGGGTGAGTGAGATGGCTCACACAAAAAAATGCCGAATATGTGACGTGTGGCTGCGTTTGGTTCGATTTTTATACACAGTTTGTTCAAACTGAAGTTGATCAGCTGCAAAGCATAAGTGGCTATACATAAATGAGGCATGCCTTAATTGATACCCCTCTTTTTCAAACTGGGCTCCAACAAAAGAGCGTCACATATTCACCTTTTTTTCAGCCACCTGCAAATTTTTCCTTAATACAGTGTTTTTTCGTAAGACAAACATCGATGCATAAAACCTATACAGGCACACGCATGCACGCACGCACACATGCATGCACATACGCACGCACGCATGCACGACTTATGTACCATGTATGACATATGTAGCATGTTTGGTAGAATCCCTCGAGTGCAGTAGGAGACACTCATCGTATAGAATGTGAGCATGTGGA
Organism: Paralinhomoeus sp. GSCO2_6; assembly: GCA_030248085.1. Classification (NCBI taxonomy): domain Eukaryota; kingdom Metazoa; phylum Nematoda; class Chromadorea; order Monhysterida; family Linhomoeidae; genus Paralinhomoeus; species Paralinhomoeus sp. GSCO2_6. The sequence continues at coordinate 15,956 of JASAMY010001195.1, read as the reverse complement.
TTGAAAATAGGTACGCATGTATTTTTCATTGACCAAAGTTGTGCACAACTAATTGTCATGCAAATGATACAAAGCAGGATGACCTATCAGCAAATGGCACAGCATGCAGAGAAACTACAAACAGAAGCCACTGCGGATAATTGTGTGTGTGTGTGTGTGTGTGTGTGTGTGTGTGTGTGTGCGTGTGCAGTTGTGCTATATTGCTGCATCGTAGCATAGTGATGTAAAGAATTAAAATGATCGTACGGATTCTGCACGCTGGTGAGTTTTATATCTATTTTTTGGGGGCGTTGAAAATAGTAGTGATTCAGCTAAACGCCAAAATGAGAATGGTGAGATTCGTGTGGCGCTTCTTGTTCAAGTACATACGTGGGCGCCGTCGACGTCTCCCTTCTCTACACGGACACGGCGAGTCTCTCGTCTTCCGCTCCGCAGTGTAAAACTACAACCCCACCCCTACCAACCATAGGACTCGATCTACTTGGCTCTTTCCAAGCCCAGGCTGGAGGAGGCTGTGAAACCGTCGCTGCTGGCCGAGTTCTAGTCGAGCAGCGTCTGGTCCAGAACGACGTGCCCAGAACGAGGAAGTTTCATCCTGATTGCTTCCGGCGTTCGCGAGCAGTGCTCCAAAAACTGGGAGGAGAACATGAAAAAAAAAAGCCGCAAAATTGGAACATTTTTGGAACTATTGACCCCTTACAGTAAAACAAGGACACGCGTTACGGCGCGTTCGATGCCCCAGAAGAAGGCGGTTCATTTGCGCCATAACGCGTCGAAATCCGTTCAGGCAATCAAAAGTTATAGGCGATCGAAAATTCAAAAACCAGCATAGAGAAGTGGTCACATATTAGGGTTATACGCTGACGCGTACACCCTGATTCTCTTGAAATTATTCATCGGGATCTCAAACCTGAGAACATTCTGGTGATGGCAAATGATACTACAAAACTGGTAAGCCTTGTCTCTACTCTATTCTAATTAATTTCTTTCTTATTATAATTTTTTGTTTTTTGAATTCCTGTCGCTTGAAAAATTAATGAAGCGATTTAGTGAATTTGAATTTCGCCTCCATTGTCTACGCGGCGGTCGTGATTAGATTATCAATTCGTTTTGGTTTCGTGATTCGTGTTCGTTCGAGATTCGGGATTAGGACACTTGTGCAGACTCCCTTGACTAATTTCTGACGTGCACGTTCTGCCCGCACACGTTCTTCCCACGTCTCCCATTTGGCAGACGAATATAACAGGTGCCGACAAATGTCGCACTTGCAAGCAAATATCACATTGCGTGCATGCGTCAGGAGCATCAGACTTTCCCTTTACTGCTTCTCACTAAACTCGTTGCCCAAACTGGCAGGGTCAATGGCGACGCGTGTTTCTGAAGAAACGGACCCGCCAAGCACCACGCGAACGCGAGCGGAAATGCAGTTGGGCGAGCGTCTGGTCACACGCGCAGCCTACAAAGGGCCGCCAGCGCCTCACCACGACTAAGGCACCCCCACGGCCGCTCAATAGCCGAGACCGTCTGGACGGCGCCAACTGTCAAAAGCGGCGCCGACCCGACGACCTCAAACACGAGAGAGCGGATAGGAATCAGCGCTTTTCAGCTTGAGCGCGGTCTCGGTCGGTCTCGGCTATTGAGCGGCCGTCGGCGGTGCCTTAGTCGTGGTGGTGAGGCGGCCGTCAAGCTGCACGTGTGAAAGGACTGCATTTCCGCTCGCGCTCGCGGTTCCTGGCACGTCCGTTTCCTCATAAGCACGCGCCACCGGTGGCCCGGCCAGTTGTGGCAAGAAGTTGAGTGAGAGAGAGAGGGCGAGCAACAAACAGTCTTGGGGCAACCCGAGAGCTAACACTCCGCTTTCGCGGCAAACACGGATGAACAGGGCGGCTTTTTTACGGCGGCGTGCGGAGCGTCACGTTCTCCACCAGCGACAACACCGTTGCGCTGGTGGAGTTCACGGCCCGGTTCGGCGTGCTCTACACCAACGTAGCGCCGCAAGGAACATCCAAAAGAGCCGAACAGCATTTCGACTGGCCAGCCAGCATAACATGCTCGGGGGACATTGGGAGAAAGGCGAATCTGGCTTCCACCGACCAGCCGAGCCAATTTACCTGGCAGAGACAGCCTCATGCTGGACTGCCCTCCCAACTGCCAGCGCAGGGATCAAGGACACTATGGACCTTCTGGATCCGGGGGCAAGGCGCGTCCTGAGCAGCCGTTTGGTGGCTGTCAACAACTCGACCACGGCGACAGCTCCACCTTACTTGTAAGAGCAGCGCGTTACTGAGAGTGAGAATACTGTAGCATAGTATGGAAAACTGTTTTAGTGACGCCGAGACTTGCGACACCCAATGGAGTGTCAAACCTCACCAACAGCGAGGTCTCCCCGGCCAGGGCAATCGAGCTACATACTGTTAACGCTCCATTGGCTGTCGCCGAGATCAGAGCGTGTATCCGAGCTCAAGATGAAAAGCGCTGATTCCAGTCTGCTCTCTCGTCCTTGAGGTCGTTGGGTCGGCGCCGCTTTTGACAGTTGGCGCCATCCAGACGGTTTCGGCTATTGAGCGGCCGTCGGTGGTGCCTTAGTCGTGGTGAGGCGCTGGCGGCCCTTTGTAAGCTGCGCGTGTGACCGGACGCTCGCCCAATTGCATTTCCGCTCGCGTTCGCGTGGTGCTTGGCGGGTCCGTTTCTTCAGAAACACGCGTCGCCATTGACCCTGCCAGTTTGGGCAACGAGTCGAGTGAGAAGCAGTAAAGGGAAAGTCTGATGCTCCTGACGCATGCACGCAATGTGATGTTTGCTTCCATAGTGCGATATTTGTCGGCACCGGTATATTCGTCTGCAAAATGGGAGACGTGTGAAGAACGTGTGCAGGCAGAACGTGCACGTCAGAAATTAGTCAAGGGTAGCGATGTCACCAAAAATAAAAATTTAATTAATTAAATAATTCAAAATAATATTTTAAGTACATTAAAAAAACAAAAATTGTCAAAAAAATAATTCTGTCACGCAGATTTTTTTATTAAAAATTAAATAAATAATTACTTGGAATTTTTTAAAAGTTAAAAATTAAATGAATAATTCTCTGCAATATTTTTTTAACAATTTTTTAATCACACGCTTAAAAAATTGATTTTTTAATAGACTTTTCAAGTAGTCCAGGGCAGGTTTGTCTTTTCCCATTGATTATTGGTGTTCATTTTGTCAACCTCTACCACCATATCAACATTGGCATTTTGTTGCCATTAAATTTATTGTCTTTCCTTTCAGTCCTGTCACACTCAGTGGAGGGTGTGTTTATTTGTAATCGCTTTAGTAGGTTTTAGAATGGACCCATCCATTTCAAACATTGGAATGGAGGGAAGTGGTGTTTTCAGCACATGACATATATGACGCTGTACACTAAAATTAGTAATCTGTGTGCTGGATGGTAAGTGTGAGCGAGTGTGCGAGAGTGTATGCAAAATTGTGCGCGTAAGTAACCACAAAAACCCTCCATCACAAATCTTAAGTCCCCCACCCCACACTCAGCCTCGTCTTACAGCCCAATTGACACATTGGTAAATGCAAAGTTCCGCTCGGTAGTTTAATTCAAGGGTCTACTTCATTGAGACGTAACATGCACGTGTTTGCATTGCCATGCGCGCACCGCATCAGATACTTCTCTTCTCTCAATGTGTAAGAATCCACTTTATATGAAGACTTGCTTGCGCTTGAAGAAGGTGTACTGGGGTCCTCCACCTTACAGTAGATGACCTCACAGGAGCCCCAAGGTGATGAGCATGGATTTGTTGCATTCTTGCAAGCATGCATGATACCACAGAAGTTTGCACATGCATCCCAAATGCACACTTTAAAAATACCCAGTTTAAAAATTAGTTAATTAAATAATTTAAATAATTCTTCAGAATTCTTTCACTTTTAAAAATTAAATAAAAAATTATTTAGAATATTTTAATAATTAAAAATTAAATAAAAAATTATTTGGATTTTTTAATAGTTAAAAATTAAAAAAAATAATTCATGAGCAATTTTTGGTGACATCGCTAGTCAAGGGAGTCTGCACAAGTGTCCTAATCCCGAATCTCGAACGAACACGAATCACGAAACCAAAACGAATTGATAATCTAATCACGACGATTTCGCCCGGCATGTGCAGCGTGCGCGCGCGACCTCGATTCGCTCCATCAATCATCATACATGTACATCCATTCGTAAATATGCACTATTTTATGCACTATTTTATTTGTGCACAAACGAACGCAAGTGGTGACCCAGAGGTGGTGACTACAAGTGGTGACCCAGAGAAGCTGCGTGAACAAGTGCAAATGTTTGAGAGAGCGAACCGTCAGTTGGAGTGGGAAAGCCGACAGCAGCAAGAAGAACGAGCTACGCTGGAAGCACAAGCCAGATCAGCAACGCATCAGCAAGGCGGAGCAGTTCAAGGAACTCGAGGACACGATACTGACGACGACGCATCAGAAAGCAGACCGCTCCACAAGAGATACACTGGAGACCACAACGACAAGAGCACCTTCACACTTCACAGAGTTTATTGAGCGATTTGAAGAAGTGGGCAAGGCCCGAAATTGGAGTGATGGGCGCTGAACAGATGTTCTGGCGCGTCCCCATAGTGCTGCGTCACTCTGCTGTCCCTCCCTGCCGCCGCTTGTCTTCTTGGTATTTTTTGCGTACGTTAGAATGTCATTTTCCGGCTGACATCTGAAAAACTGGAAAACAAGTAGTGCAGGAACAGCCAGACCCAACCTACAGATCCTACGTACAACATATTATAGATACCAGTGTGTACATACCGGGAAAATTCTAAAAGTAAGGTGCTTTACGTCGTCCTGGCAGACCGAGCACTTGAACGGCTCCGGTTTGTTTTTGCAAGTCTGGCACAGCGCGTGCTGTTGAAGGTCCATGTGGAAGATGCGGAACGGCCCTTCTTGTTGACACGCAACGCACACGGGGCTGTTGGCGATGATTCGCCGGTAATCCATTTGTATAAACAGGCGTACTTGCGGTAAGTGAGACGAGAGGCAAGAAAACGTGCTACGAGTGTACATGTAAGTTGCTGGCATAGCTGAAAATAAAGAAAATTCCTGCCAGATTGGGACACGTCCGGGTCCTATCCTTAACCTTGCGTTTCTTTTTGACCCAGAAATTGGAATCAAAAGCGAGAGAAGAACTAGATCCATGTATGGTACACTGGTACATGTATCACCTACATGTATGGTACACGCTCGCCTTGAGCTGCTCGCGTCGACGCCGCGCTAAAGCTCGCGTTAACGCTGCATCGCGCCGACGCGCCGTCCACGTCAGTATAAATTGGACAATCGCCACCCCTCTCGCCGCCTCTGCGCTGCTGCGCGGGTCCTTTCAAAAATTCCAATCTCCCACCTAGTTGTTGTTGGGTAGGGGCCCCGTCTCTCCGGCCGGAATGGGCGACAGATCGACCGTGATTCACACATGCAGATTCTTGCCACGTCCATTCCGAATCGCGAGGGGACGAGCGGAGGCTAGCGTGCGCTGTATTTGTTTGCAGATGCAATGTTTGTCTGTACCGTGACATTCGACTGAGGATGGGACACATGCGAATCAAACGAATGCTCTACAGCACTTGTTTTTTTTTTGCCGTGGTTAGTCTCGATAGAATGTTGTCAATTTTCCCAACCACAACAAACATGACATATTTCAAGCCTGCTCAATCTGGACAGAGTGAACCAAGTGGCAGTGTCTCTGTGTCTGTCAGTTTGGGCCCCTCTCTGGACAGAGTGAGGCGCGAAAAAATGCACAGATCCTAGGTACCTACGTACTGTTGGCAGAGGAGAGGGAACTTTCGCTGTATTGTTTTCGCTATTACACTTATGTACTGCATCTGGAAATGGTGTCTCAACGGATGGGTAATTTGCGGCCCAGTGGGAATTGTAGTAGGTCGTAGCATATCGTCTTTCTTTTATCTCCGTGTCCTCGCAGTTCTACTCGTACTCGTTCCCGTGTGTATGCGCGCGCGTATTGGTGTATCCGTACGCCCTCGTGTACAGACGGAGGGGTCGTAGCTTAAAAATGCATAAATTTCAGCTGGATCTACACATCGTCAATTCCCAAAACAAAAAAACACATCGGTACCCAAGAAACTAAAGGCATAGCGCTTTCGCGCACTCGCGCTCGCACACGCTCGCGCACACTCGCGCTCGACACAGCCGCGCACATGGGGAGGATTTCGTTTCCCACGCACGCGGCGCTAATGTGGAGAGTCCGGCGAATGGACTGCGCAGAGGAGGGCTACGGAGAGCGTTCGTGCAGAGACTAGGACAACGGTATGTCAGCTTTGCACATGCAAACAAGAGGTTCCATTTAGAACACATCTTCATGTTTCTGCAAATTTCTGCTGGTTCCACCAATCCCTGCGAAGCCTTCAGCTCTTCCAAACGGAGCGGCACAAAGTCCGCAGTGCCCACAGCAAAAGAGAGTATGAATACCGTACCTATAGACGCGTTTAGCCAGTCTCGCTTGCTCCACGCGCTTGGGCGGACAACAGCACATAGTGTACACAAAAGCGTACAACGTTAAGCTGCGTATAAAGCATGATGTTTGGCGTGTCTTTTCAGCTGGGCGAATTCGGCCCTGTACGCGGGTAGGGCCCTCGTGCAAAATGAGTGGGATTGGAAAATCCCGCGGACGTACTGGGAGAAGCAGGTCGCCAACGCCGCGACCGCGAAACATCCAGCGGCCTGTACGTCTGCTGAATCCCAGCGCCCTCCCCCCCCCCCTCGCCGTGGGCCGGCTCTAGTGCCCTTTAGATTGGGCAAACAGTACCGTAGGGACCATACACTGGCATGAAACGCGTGCGAATCGATGTGCCAAGTGCGTGTGCAGCGTGCAAAATTAGAGCTGCAGCGTACGTGTGTGCGAAGTCTAACGCGATCGATAGATCAACCATGATCCCATTTGTCACGCATTGACCTTCTTGAGGAAATGTGAAACGCAATGTGATATTTGCTTCCAAGTGCGATATTTGTCGGCACCGGTATATTCGTCTGCAAAATGGGAGACGTGTGAAGAACGTGTGCAGGCAGAACGTGCACGTCAGAAATTAGTCAAGGGAGTCTGCACAAGTGTCCTAATCCCGAATCTCGAACGAACACGAATCACGAAACCAAAACGAATTGCTAATCTAATCACGACGATTTCGCCCGGCATGTGCAGCGTGTGCGCGCGACCTCGATTCGCTCCATCAATCGTCATACATGCACATCCATTCGTAAATATACACTATTTTATGCACTATTTTATTTGTGCACAAACGAACGCAATGGCTACAAGTGGTGACCCAGAGAAGCTGCGCGAACAAGTGCAAATGTTTGAGAGTGTATACTTATGTAAGCAGCTGCTTCAAACTGGAAACATGTTTCAAATTTTCAAACAACTTTCAAATTGGAAAACAATACTCAAAGGCGCACCTGCCTGCAGCGCGGTCTGCTGACACAGCACGCAGTGCCTGTAGGCTGTAAGTGACTTGTGAGTTATTCTAAATGCGTCCTGAGCTCGTCCTAAGCTTGGCTGAAGCTCCCAAAACCCGCATCTGTCAATTTCAGCAAACTTAGGCTGGAGAAACAATGTGAGCGCTGTCATGGTGTCCCAGACCAACTACACGCGGTCAATTCAAGAGTTGAACTCCCCAGCGTGGAGCAGTTTCTGCTCGTGTGGCTCAATCGGTTTAACCAGACGAATCAACGCGGCCATGAGTTCAACAAATCGTTTCCTGTACTACACTGTCACAATTTTCTCGACTTCAGGCTCTCGACGCAGTTTCGCTGGGACGACCGAGCTGTCAATCGATTGAGCCCGGTCAAGCAAAAGATTAGAGGTGAATAAGCAAATGCATTGTACAATGTTGCATGTACTTCACATTGTGTAACATTCAAATAATTGGACGTGAAACGTGGAAACTGGCCGCCATCTGACCTGACCTGCTGCCCCCAAACACATTCCTTAGGAACTTACTGCCTGGGACCGACCGGCAGAGCGTCTATTTTTTTCTGATAACCGCGCTACGCAAGGTCACCCAGTTCTTACGGTTGCGTGCACGAGTGGCGGCAACTTCTTTTGATAACGACGAGAGACTGACTACGTGCGACATGTTGGTGTTGGTGTGTGTGGTGTGTGGTGTACGACTACGTGTTTAAAGGTGGTGAGGGGCCTCTCTTGATGTAAGGAGGGCAGCTTGGGCTTGCTAGTCACTAGTGCTGCTCAGGCTGATTTTCCTCTGTCAATGGTCCATTTAATGTCCAAGTAGTTTTGGACACTCATTGCAACTGTGCGCAGTCAGTAGTCAATCCATAACCTCCTGCCAGGCTGCTGCAGATTCATACACTAAGAGTAACTTTATCGAAGCATATCGAGATTCTGTCATTTCGGACACTCATTGCAACTGTGCGCAGTCAGTAGTCAATCCATAACCTCGTGCCAGGCTGCTGCAGATTCATACACTAAGAGTAACTTTATCGAAGCATATCGAGATTCTGTCGTTTCGGACACTCATTGCAACTGTGAGCAGTCAGTAGTCAATCCATAACCTCCTGCCAGGCTGCTGCAGATTCATACACTAAGAGTAACTTTATCGAAGCATATCGAGATTCTGTCATTTCGGACACTCATTGCAACTGTGCGCAGTCAGTAGTCAATCCATAACCTCCTGCCAGGCTGCTGCAGATTCATACACTAAGAGTAACTTTATCGAAGCATATCAAGATTCTGTCATTTCGGACACTCATTGCAACTGTGCGCAGTCAGTAGTCAATCCATAACCTCCTGCCAGGCTGCTGCAGATTCATACACTAAGAGTAACTTTATCGAAGCATATCGAGATTCTGTCATTTCGGACACTCATTGCAACTGTGCGCAGTCAGTAGTCAATCCATAACCTCCTGCCAGGCTGCTGCAGATTCATACACTAAGAGTAACTTTATCGAAGCATATCGAGATTCTGTCATTTCGGACACTCATTGCAACTGTGCGCAGTCAGTAGTCAATCCATAACCTCCTGCCAGGCTGCTGCAGATTCATACACTAAGAGTAACTTTATCGAAGCATATCGAGATTCTGTCATTTCGGACACTCATTGCAACTGTGCGCAGTCAGTAGTCAATCCATAACCTCCTGCCAGGCTGCTGCAGATTCATACACTAAGAGTAACTTTATCGAAGCATATCAAGATTCTGTCATTTCGGACACTCATTGCAACTGTGCGCAGTCAGTAGTCAATCCATAACCTCCTGCCAGGCTGCTGCAGATTCATACACTAAGAGTAACTTTATCGAAGCATATCGAGATTCTGTCATTTCGGACACTCATTGCAACTGTGCGCAGTCAGTAGTCAATCCATAACCTCCTGCCAGGCTGCTGCAGATTCATACACTAAGAGTAACTTTATCGAAGCATATCGAGATTCTGTCATTTCGGACACTCATTGCAACTGTGCGCAGTCAGTAGTCAATCCATAACCTCCTGCCAGGCTGCTGCAGATTCATACACTAAGAGTAACTTTATCGAAGCATATCGAGATTCTGTCGTTTCGGACACTCATTGCAACTGTGAGCAGTCAGTAGTCAATCCATAACCTCCTGCCAGGCTGCTGCAGATTCATACACTAAGAGTAACTTTATCGAAGCATATCGAGATTCTGTCATTTCGGACACTCATTGCAACTGTGCGCAGTCAGTAGTCAATCCATAACCTCCTGCCAGGCTGCTGCAGATTCATACACTAAGAGTAACTTTATCGAAGCATATCGAGATTCTGTCATTTCGGACACTCATTGCAACTGTGCGCAGTCAGTAGTCAATCCATAACCTCCTGCCAGGCTGCTGCAGATTCATACACTAAGAGTAACTTTATCGAAGCATATCGAGATTCTGTCATTTCGGACACTCATTGCAACTGTGCGCAGTCAGTAGTCAATCCATAACCTCCTGCCAGGCTGCTGCAGATTCATACACTAAGAGTAACTTTATCGAAGCATATTGAGATTCTGTCATTTCGGACACTCATTGCAACTGTGCGCAGTCAGTAGTCAATCCATAACCTCCTGCCAGGCTGCTGCAGATTCATACACTAAGAGTAACTTTATCGAAGCATATCGAGATTCTGTCGTTTCGGACACTCATTGCAACTGTGAGCAGTCAGTAGTCAATCCATAACCTCCTGCCAGGCTGCTGCAGATTCATACACTAAGAGTAACTTTATCGAAGCATATCGAGATTCTGTCATTTCGGACACTCATTGCAACTGTGCGCAGTCAGTAGTCAATCCATAACCTCCTGCCAGGCTGCTGCAGATTCATACACTAAGAGTAACTTTAGCGAAGCATATCGAGATTCTGTCGTTTCGGACACTCATTGCAACTGTGAGCAGTCAGTAGTCAATCCATAACCTCCTGCCAGGCTGCTGCAGATTCATACACTAAGAGTAACTTTATCGAAGCATATCGAGATTCTGTCATTTCGGACACTCATTGCAACTGTGCGCAGTCAGTAGTCAATCCATAACCTCCTGCCAGGCTGCTGCAGATTCATACACTAAGAGTAACTTTATCGAAGCATATCGAGATTCTGTCATTTTGGACACTCATTGCAACTGTGCGCAGTCAGTAGTCAATCCATAACCTCCTGCCAGGCTGCTGCAGATTCATACACTAAGAGTAACTTTATCGAAGCATATCGAGATTCTGTCGTTTCGGACACTCATTGCAACTGTGCGCAGTCAGTAGTCAATCCATAACCTCCTGCCAGGCTGCTGCAGATTCATACACTAAGAGTAACTTTATCGAAGCATATCGAGATTCTGTCATTTTGGACACTCATTGCAACTGTGCGCAGTCAGTAGTCAATCCATAACCTCCTGCCAGGCTGCTGCAGATTCATACACTAAGAGTAACTTTATCGAAGCATATCGAGATTCTGTCATTTCGGACACTCATTGCAACTGTGCGCAGTCAGTAGTCAATCCATAACCTCCTGCCAGGCTGCTGCAGATTCATACACTAAGAGTAACTTTATCGAAGCATATCGAGATTCTGTCGTTTCGGACACTCATTGCAACTGTGAGCAGTCAGTAGTCAATCCATAACCTCCTGCCAGGCTGCTGCAGATTCATACACTAAGAGTAACTTTATCGAAGCATATCGAGATTCTGTCATTTCGGACACTCATTGCAACTGTGCGCAGTCAGTAGTCAATCCATAACCTCCTGCCAGGCTGCTGCAGATTCATACACTAAGAGTAACTTTATCGAAGCATATCGAGATTCTGTCGTTTTGGACACTCATTGCAACTGTGCGCAGTCAGTAGTCAATCCATAACCTCCTGCCAGGCTGCTGCAGATTCATACACTAAGAGTAACTTTATCGAAGCATATCGAGATTCTGTCATTTTGGACACTCATTGCAACTGTGCGCAGTCAGTAGTCAATCCATAACCTCCTGCCAGGCTGCTGCAGATTCATACACTAAGAGTAACTTTATCGAAGCATATCGAGATTCTGTCGTTTCGGACACTCATTGCAACTGTGCGCAGTCAGTAGTCAATCCATAACCTCCTGCCAGGCTGCTGCAGATTCATACACTAAGAGTAACTTTATCGAAGCATATCGAGATTCTGTCATTTTGGACACTCATTGCAACTGTGCACAGTCAGTAGTCAATCCATAACCACCTGCCAGGCTGCTGCAGATTCATACACTAAGAGTAACTTTATCGAAGCATATCGAGATTCTGTCATTTCGGACACTCATTGCAACTGTGCGCAGTCAGTAGTCAATCCATAACCTCCTGCCAGGCTGCTGCAGATTCATACACTAAGAGTAACTTTATCGAAGCATATCGAGATTCTGTCGTTTCGGACACTCATTGCAACTGTGAGCAGTCAGTAGTCAATCCATAACCTCCTGCCAGGCTGCTGCAGATTCATACACTAAGAGTAACTTTATCGAAGCATATCGAGATTCTGTCGTTTTGGACACTCATTGCAACTGTGAGCAGTCAGTAGTCAATCCATAACCTCCTGCCAGGCTGCTGCAGATTCATACACTAAGAGTAACTTTATCGAAGCATATCGAGATTCTGTCATTTCGGACACTCATTGCAACTGTGCGCAGTCAGTAGTCAATCCATAACCTCCTGCCAGGCTGCTGCAGATTCATACACTAAGAGTAACTTTATCGAAGCATATCGAGATTCTGTTGTTTCGGACACTCATTGCAACTGTGCGCAGTCAGTAGTCAATCCATAACCTCCTGCCAGGCTGCTGCAGATTCATACACTAAGAGTAACTTTATCGAAGCATATCGAGATTCTGTCATTTCGGACACTCATTGCAACTGTGTGCAGTCAGTAGTCAATCCATAACCTCCTGCCAGGCTGCTGCAGATTCATACACTAAGAGTAACTTTATCGAAGCATATCGAGATTCTGTCGTTTCGGACACTCATTGCAACTGTGCGCAGTCAGTAGTCAATCCATAACCTCCTGCCAGGCTGCTGCAGATTCATACACTAAGAGTAACTTTATCGAAGCATATCGAGATTCTGTCATTTCGGACACTCATTGCAACTGTGCGCAGTCAGTAGTCAATCCATAACCTCCTGCCAGGCTGCTGCAGATTCATACACTAAGAGTAACTTTATCGAAGCATATCGAGATTCTGTCATTTTGGACACTCATTGCAACTGTGCGCAGTCAGTAGTCAATCCATAACCTCCTGCCAGGCTGCTGCAGATTCATACACTAAGAGTAACTTTATCGAAGCAGTCAGTAGTCAATCCATAACCTCCTGCCAGGCTGCTGCAGATTCATACACTAAGAGTAACTTTATCGAAGCATATCGAGATTCTGTCATTTCGGACACTCATTGCAACTGTGCGCAGTCAGTAGTCAATCCATAACCTCCTGCCAGGCTGCTGCAGATTCATACACTAAGAGTAACTTTATCGAAGCATATCGAGATTCTGTCGTTTTGGACACTCATTGCAACTGTGAGCAGTCAGTAGTCAATCCATAACCTCCTGCCAGGCTGCTGCAGATTCATACACTAAGAGTAACTTTATCGAAGCATATCGAGATTCTGTCATTTCGGACACTCATTGCAACTGTGCGCAGTCAGTAGTCAATCCATAACCTCCTGCCAGGCTGCTGCAGATTCATACACTAAGAGTAACTTTATCGAAGCATATCGAGATTCTGTTGTTTCGGACACTCATTGCAACTGTGCGCAGTCAGTAGTCAATCCATAACCTCCTGCCAGGCTGCTGCAGATTCATACACTAAGAGTAACTTTATCGAAGCATATCGAGATTCTGTCATTTCGGACACTCATTGCAACTGTGTGCAGTCAGTAGTCAATCCATAACCTCCTGCCAGGCTGCTGCAGATTCATACACTAAGAGTAACTTTATCGAAGCATATCGAGATTCTGTCGTTTCGGACACTCATTGCAACTGTGCGCAGTCAGTAGTCAATCCATAACCTCCTGCCAGGCTGCTGCAGATTCATACACTAAGAGTAACTTTATCGAAGCATATCGAGATTCTGTCATTTCGGACACTCATTGCAACTGTGCGCAGTCAGTAGTCAATCCATAACCTCCTGCCAGGCTGCTGCAGATTCATACACTAAGAGTAACTTTATCGAAGCATATCGAGATTCTGTCATTTTGGACACTCATTGCAACTGTGCGCAGTCAGTAGTCAATCCGTAACCTCCTGCCAGGCTGCTGCAGATTCATACACTAAGAGTAACTTTATCGAAGCATATCGAGATTCTGTCGTTTCGGACACTCATTGCAACTGTGCGCAGTCAGTAGTCAATCCATAACCTCCTGCCAGGCTGCTGCAGATTCATACACTAAGAGTAACTTTATCGAAGCATATTGAGATTCTGTCGTTTCAGACACTCATTGCAACTGTGAGCAGTCAGTAGTCAATCCATAACCTCCTGCCAGGCTGCTGCAGATTCATACACCAAGAGTAACTTTATCGAAGCATATCGAGATTCTGTCATTTCGGACACTCATTGCAACTGTGCGCAGTCAGTAGTCAATCCATAACCTCCTGCCAGGCTGCTGCAGATTCATACACTAAGAGTAACTTTATCGAAGCATATCGAGATTCTGTCGTTTCGGACACTCATTGCAACTGTGAGCAGTCAGTAGTCAATCCATAACCTCCTGCCAGGCTGCTGCAGATTCATACACTAAGAGTAACTTTATCGAAGCATATCGAGATTCTGTCATTTCGGACACTCATTGCAACTGTGCGCAGTCAGTAGTCAATCCATAACCACCTGCCAGGCTGCTGCAGATTCATACACTAAGAGTAACTTTATCGAAGCATATCGAGATTCTGTCGTTTCGGACACTCATTGCAACTGTGCGCAGTCAGTAGTCAATCCATAACCTCCTGCCAGGCTGCTGCAGATTCATACACTAAGAGTAACTTTATCGAAGCATATCGAGATTCTGTCATTTCGGACACTCATTGCAACTGTGCGCAGTCAGTAGTCAATCCATAACCTCCTGCCAGGCTGCTGCAGATTCATACACTAAGAGTAACTTTATCGAAGCATATCGAGATTCTGTCGTTTCGGACACTCATTGCAACTGTGCGCAGTCAGTAGTCAATCCATAACCTCCTGCCAGGCTGCTGCAGATTCATACACTAAGAGTAACTTTATCGAAGCATATCGAGATTCTGTCATTTCGGACACTCATTGCAACTGTGCGCAGTCAGTAGTCAATCCATAACCTCCTGCCAGGCTGCTGCAGATTCATACACTAAGAGTAACTTTATCGAAGCATATCGAGATTCTGTCGTTTCGGACACTCATTGCAACTGTGAGCAGTCAGTAGTCAATCCATAACCTCCTGCCAGGCTGCTGCAGATTCATACACTAAGAGTAACTTTATCGAAGCATATCGAGATTCTGTCATTTCGGACACTCATTGCAACTGTGCGCAGTCAGTAGTCAATCCATAACCTCCTGCCAGGCTGCTGCAGATTCATACACTAAGAGTAACTTTATCGAAGCATATCGAGATTCTGTCATTTCGGACACTCATTGCAACTGTGCGCAGTCAGTAGTCAATCCATAACCTCCTGCCAGGCTGCTGCAGATTCATACACTAAGAGTAACTTTATCGAAGCATATCGAGATTCTGTCATTTCGGACACTCATTGCAACTGTGCGCAGTCAGTAGTCAATCCATAACCTCCTGCCAGGCTGCTGCAGATTCATACACTAAGAGTAACTTTATCGAAGCATATCGAGATTCTGTCATTTCGGACACTCATTGCAACTGTGCGCAGTCAGTAGTCAATCCATAACCTCCTGCCAGGCTGCTGCAGATTCATACACTAAGAGTAACTTTATCGAAGCATATCGAGATTCTGTCATTTCGGACACTCATTGCAACTGTGTTTGCGGTTCTCGCAGTCAGTAGTCAATCCATAACCTCCTGCCAGGCTGCTGCAGATTCATACACTAAGAGTAACTTTATCGAAGCATATCGAGAGGGCGTGGTGGTTTGGGCTGCTGGTCTGTCTTCTAGCCTTCTCCTCCTCCGGCTGCTGCAGATTCTCCTAAGTCTTTCACATATCGTTCTGTCATTTCGGACACTCATTGCAACTGTGCGCAGTCAGTAGTCAATCCATAACCTCCTGCCAGGCTGCTGCAGATTCATACACTAAGAGTAACTTTATCGAAGCATATCGAGATTCTGTCATTTCGGACACTCATTGCAACTGTGCGCAGTCAGTAGTCAATCCATAACCTCCTGCCAGGCTGCTGCAGATTCATACACTAAGAGTAACTTTATCGAAGCATATCGAGATTCTGTCGTTTCGGACACTCATTGCAACTGTGCGCAGTCAGTAGTCAATCCATAACCTCCTGCCAGGCT